>JAQGBW010002823.1:0-18331 GCA_034698625.1 Julus scanicus
TTGGGAGGCCGCATTCGATATTGTGCTACGTAAATATATGCATTTTTTCAACTTTAAAATAGTCGCTATTTTATTTTATATTTCTTTCCACAAGTCTCCGCGCCTATTTTCGGCTTTCTCATGATATTTCCCAACGTTTAAAACCCAGAAATCGGCGTTTTAAGAATATTAGACACATTTACCTAAAACGAATTTATTCCAAAACATAGTAGTCAGTTCAGTTCAGTTCGTTAAAAAAAAAAATAGAAAAAATTGGCTCCGCACGTCCGGATGATTGAGGTCCGGATATTCGAGTTTCTACTGTAATTTGAATCTTGAAATAATGCAGGGGCCTGGAGTATATAGGGGGCTATAGTTCAACTGACAAACGGCACTTAGGATAGTCGGTGGAATATGCAGCGATCGGTCGATCGGTCGTTCCTACAGGGAACTCTCCGAGTGCAAGTTATTTTAGTGAGATAGTTTTGGTTAATGAGGCACCTAAGCAATGTTTGCTTTTAATACCTACTAGGTTCCGGTCCTCCGGAGACCTCCAAAGGTACGGCAGTGACAATGGTCAACCCATCAAAATGTTGACAGTTCGACATGAACGTGCTGTACTAATAATGTAAATAATGCTATGTACTTACCGTCTCCCATTTTGTATAAAAACTTCTGTACAGATAAAACCTAACTCACGACACAACAGAAAAAAAAAAAACATGTGCTGCAGAACAAAACTCAAGTGAACTTGAGAACGACCGAAAAAGTACGGAGACTTGTTGCAGTCGCCGCTACAGGACTCTGTACATTATCGATCTTTTCAAATATCTTTAAATACGATCATTATTTGTGATATTCTGTCAACAAGTATTTTACAGTGTTTACTTAATGTTAGTCTTTTCGGAAAATTCAAACCATCATCTTTTGTGACCAAATATCCGCGCCAAGATTATCTTAGAAGTCATTAACGTCGTCCCATTGACCTCGTTGCTGCCTTCCCTTATATGAAGTTATGGATTGCCCTTCACAATTCATTACCAATGGAAATCTAAAGGCAAGTGCGCCGTAGGATAACAGGTGAAGTTTTTAATATTTAGAATGCTTTCAAATGTTGTGAATAATACTGTGAATGTTCAATTCGTTTGAATTATGAACGATGTAATTACTTAAACCGCATTTTTTCTGAAAACTATTGATTTAAAATCAATTTTTATTGAACACAAATACATGTGCAAGATGGCGAGCCAGCCAGGAAGTGTGCCGCCGTGACGTCACATTTTCCGAAAAGAAAAAAAGCAACAAGACGTAGAAAATGGCGGCTCTGGATGATAGTCCATCGAGGTGCCAGGGACAATCTTGGGCTTTATGGGCTCAAAGGCTCGGTCTTAGCTTACCAAACGGTAAGGAAATGTATTTTTCATGCCTAAATCTTGAGTGTAGCACTGCGTTTGGGGTTTGATCGAGCCGAGCAGGGCCATAGCTTGTAACGAAAATAAATGTTTCCTCTACTGTTAAATTGGGCTAGGCTTAAGTTCGGCTCAATCGCACCTTGGTATTTGAGGCCTACTACTTTATTACGACATAGTAGATTGTAAAGGAATAATTGGTATTGTTCTCCGTTTATTGCGTTTAGATGAGAGCGAAGATGACGATGAAGGCAAGAACAAACACGAAGGGGATGCCATGAAACTTCGCAAAGAAGGTACGGTGGAATGTCATGAACGGTCCTCTAAATCGGGTCCTTGTAATTCAAACTGGTGGTTGTATTCTCCCTTTTTACTCGGACAACTTGTAAAGAAGTATTATTCTTTGACTTGCTACGCGGTCGAATGCATAGCCGTGCTTCAGTAAACGCTTAACGAGGTTGTCTGCTAACTATATAAACCTGTACATTGGCGTTATCATACATTGCATGCATATTACCGGACAATCTTTCCACACCGCATTGTTATCACATGCAATTTAGTTATTTAAAGGTGCTGTCATTCTCTGAATGTAATTGCAGGTTGTCTGCATTTTTGCAGATTGCCATTGATCAATTTACTAGAACACCTTGTATACCTTTGCTCGTAAAATTAATTGTTTTGGTCTAGCAATCTGATCCACTTTCTTTTCCAAATATAGGATGATTATCATCTTAATTAATATACGTAATTCTTTCATTAATAATACAGAATATATGAGTGTTCTAGAAAGGCACTTCCCACAGTAAATTGTGCATCTCATCACCAAAATGTTTAAGAAATATTGACAGCTTTATCTATGTGTAGTTCCTTGACTTATTGTAAGAAATATACAGCTATGTGTGCATATTTGGTGTGTAAGTTGTCTGTTTAATAATTAAGATGGCTTTTTGAAGAAATTAAGATGATCTTAAGACAGATTTGATCAAGGTCAATTAATGCTAATGTTATATGACTAATACAGGTATTTGTTGTCCTTGTCATTATTTTCGTCAATGATGTGGAAATCAGTGCATTCTCTGGTTTTGATTTGGATTATTTTATATTTTGTAAGATAATGCCAACTTGTTATCTTGCAGTTAGTTTATAACTTGGCATTTCGAAAATATGCGTTAGTTTCGTTAACAAGAGCCAAGATTTGGACACTTGCTCATTCATTCATTTAATGCTAGGAAATCTGTATTCTTCTGAATTCAAAATATCTTAATTTATGCTTCTACGCTTAAACAAGCAAATACTTGTGTGTGGAATGCTTACCTGGTTCTCAGGAAGGGATATAATGGATAATGGAAGGTATAATAAATTGTAAAGTGTTGATGGCATTTGTTCATTTTGTTTTTATGCTTATTTTCAGATATGGCACTCTTCGGGTTATGTCCAGCTCAGGATGAATTTTACTTAGTGGTGTGCGAAATGTGCGGCCAAGTTGTTAAACCTCAAGCTTTGAAAACTCATATAGGTAAGGAAAAAATGTAAACTGGAAGTTTATTTAATTGTGTAAATTGTAAGCTTATTTTTGAACGTTTAATACACATTTTGTACAGCTGTACGTGATGACTCACATGTGCTATATGTGTTAGTATTCAAAACATTGGTCAGTCTTCATTTGTCTTGTGGATTTGTTTCGGCCACTACCATGAATTAAACGATACACATCTGAGACAACGCGAATAACTTGCAATGCATTGAAATATATATATATATATATCCGCTTCGTGCTTATTATTACTAGTAAAGGCACAAATACAAGGTGATTTTGCTCTCCTATCCATGCTTTAATTGCTAGTTATGGTTTTTCACAATAGCCCTTGAAAAAACAAATTGGAATTGTTGCAGAAGTACAGTATGTGAGATTGAATTGAATTCATTAATGAGCGGATTAATGTGGCAGAGTAATTTTCCTAATTGACTTTAAAAAAACATTACTAAACTAGGTGGTTTAGTGGTCACGATTTCCATCTGGCAATTATGCTGACTGGTTTTCGCAGTTTAAAGTCCTTTTCAGAAAGATGCCAGGTAGTTCCTCTAAAAATTGGCTGCGGCCGTGCTCCTTCCACTCCTTCCTATTTTCTTTGACTTGCGTATATTCTGGATATGGGAATATATCCCCACCACTGTTTATGACCTTAGTATTCTTTGAGACTCTTAACTTTGCCCAACCAACCATTAAAAAGTAACATCCAAGATCAAGGACTGTCAAAGTTGTCGAGTTTTTAGAGAAAGGACCTTTTGAAAATGTTATAGGTATTTTGGAGCACAATGCCACACTACAAGCACACTTCATAATCATTCAAAATAGTGATGTTAAATTGTTAAATATATGGGGATTTTTTTTAACAGTCCATGAAGCTTGCGGGCTTCTTGAAATGTTAACGAGGGTGGATTTTCTTCTTATGATTTAGTTTCCTGACCCCTTTAATAAATAATTCATAATGTGTATTTGTCAAACTTAGTTTTATTAGTTTTCACTACTGTCCTAAAAGTCCTGCTTTATGAAATAAACAAAACTCAATGTTTTATTGTACTAGTAAGTAGTTATGCGTAGGAATGCCATGTTTGGATATTCATACATCTTAACTTATAAACATTCAATTCTTATTTAATTCATATTAATTCTTATTAATTCATATTAAATATTTTATAGTTGCGTAATGTCTTGCAGCAGGTTTTATAGGTCATGCAGTTTTGATACCTGATTTGGCGGTCATAATTGCGGTTTCCATGGTTATTTGTAAAGTTATTCTAGGAGAAAATTTCAACAACTATTTAACAGTAATTCATTTTTAGATGTGTAATCCATACTTTACATTGGTGTCTGGAATGAATCGCGATCAATTTTTTTAAAGATGACTTAAACAGACTTGATATCCATTTTTATTTCTCAATTTCTCCACTATATTTACTGACCTTATTAACAAACACATTCATCCATGATTATTTCATTGGCCATTGTTACCAAGTGATGAAACCATTCATAAACTATTGACAACAGTAGTTTCTAATTGTTGCTTGTACATTTTGTAAATGTCACTTGTCTGTGAAGCTGGAAATGCTACATTGCAGAAAAGGTTGATGTTTTTCGTTTGTTGTTACCATTTGGCAAATATATCTTTCATGGTCATTGGGTTTGGCTAGGCTAGGTTCTACCTTACCGTAGGATGTGGATACTTAAGGATGGTGGGGGTAACTTTGGGCCAGTCATAGTTTTGCCCTGTTGGAATGTCTTAAGTGGGTTTCAATAGGGCGTTTTCAGGTAATTGGAGAGCCACAATTTTCCATCATATATTCTGGTGACTTCCTAATATTCAAAAGCAGCCATTTTTATTGTGACACCTGTTTTGTGTTTTTCCAATTGTCATCAAACTTTCATCTCGGGAGGAAAAACTAGAACCGTTGTTGTTAAAACAGGTGAATGTAGCGACTCCTATATGCCAAAAGTATACTTATATGTTAGTCGAAAACCACACACGAGCGGAGTAATTTGGGGCTCACCAAAACTTGAATTTATGCAATTTGATCATTTTATTCAGTATTTGAACGAATGACTTATTATTTAACTCGCACTTTTTTAGTGCGAAAATGCGTTAAATGGACATGAAACGCCAAATATGACCGTACATTTTTTCAGAAATATATGGTCCACATGATAGAACAACTTTAGGACAGAAATTGATGGAAATATCCTTGCAACTGTTAATCGGAAAGTACAAATGATGACATTTTGAAAAGAGAGGGGTTGTTTCTATTAGAATTAATAAATTTTGGGTCATAAATATTGAACACTAACAATTTCAAAAAATTCCAAAAACTAGCCCAAAGTAACACTGCTGTTTTACTCCTTATTTTTTTTAAAGTTTTTGGGGCTAACATACATTATATGTAAGTATTAAAGTTATTATACAATTCATGCAAATAATGGTATCAAAGCAATGCCAAATGACCATTCGTATTAAATACCAATCTTGTGTAATAATTATTGGCACTTGTAAAAAAAATGGCATCGTGACATTGTGTGAAATTTTATTTTCATTGTTGAATGCAATTCTTACTTTTACATTTTTAATATTAAATAAAGGTCGTCATGTACCTTACAATGCTGGTTTTATGCGATATTGTTGAGCCACATTATTTATTTAAATTTTCCTAACATTTAGGCCTGTCACCTTCTTCAGGTACTTAATTTGCTTTGACAAATTAGTTTTGTATTATTTCTGTATCATTTTATCTCATAACCACAAGTAAAGCTCGTTCTTGGGCCCGATTTGTCAAGGCAGTTTAGCACCTGAAAAAGACCACAAGCCACAACGTTTGTTAAAATTGAATAAATATTTGATCGTGACTTCACTTTACCTCCATAATTACCAGAAAATATGAAATATTTTCGCATTTTTGTTGGTTAAGGTAGTCAGGGAATTTTTTTTAAAAACCTGGAAGTCAGGGAAGTTGAAAGTTTGATTTCCGAGAGAAACCTCTAACCAGAATGAAGCACTGTAGCGTGCTTTGGTGTTGGCAAGTAGCAATAATAACACAGGCTAATGGTGTCAAACACCTGGGCTCATTTATCCTGCTTTTTATTTAAATTGTATTTGTTGTTGTTGTTTTTAGTTTAGAATCAGTTGCTCGAATTTTTGTAATTTTTTTTCTGCTTTATATTGCCTAGGTTAGCCTTGTAAATTTCAAAAAGATGCATTGCTCTTAAGTTTTAAGTAAAGCTTTCAGATAAACTTTGGTTGATCGAGTCATAAAACTAATTGTATGCCACCTAATTGTTCAAAAGTGCATTTTTTCAATTCTTTTTAGAGCTGAGGCACTCTAGCAACTCAATTGCCAAGCCAGCTGGCAGCAGCAGCAATAGCAGCAGTTCCCAGCATTCTCATGCCCCAGCCAAGACCTCTGGCAGAGATCCTCACCATCATTCCCACCAGCATGGTTCGTTTTCAGCCGGATCAGCAGACAGGCTGGGTCATGCCAATAAACCTTCATCGTGCTCCCCAAAGCATAACGCCAACCCGCTACATCACAGCAAAGGTGGTGGAGGAGGACATTGTCGATCAGAATCAAAGACAACGCATATGGCGGCTCCAAAAAAGCCCCATCCAATTAGCACACCTGTGGTTAGGGTAGAACGTATGTCCCCTAGCTTAGTGAGTAAGAAAGCTAACTCAACGATGGGACCTCCTGGAACAGCAGCCTCGCCAGCAGCTATCCCAGTGGACAAGCGCGAATTACCTTCACCCCAGCAGCCTCCACCGCTCTTCCTTCCCTCTTCCCCAACATCGCCGAATCTGTCAGCATCCTCACCTAACGCTGTGCCCCACCATGGACAGCAGTACCACCACCACCATTTTGCTTTGCCCTTATGTCCTTCCTCTTCGGGCAGCCCTTCGAGTCAGACTGCACCGCCCTCCATGTCCTCACCTTCACATTCTCTGCACAAGAAGGCGATTGGTAATGTTACTGGTGTATTATTATCAAATTCCTCAACATCACAGTCTAGTGAGAGTAAACCAAAGCCAGCCAAAAGTAAAAGCAAAGTTCCAAAGGAACGGAAACTGCTTCCTTGTAAAGGTATATCTCTCATAATGTTCTATTTTATTGTTCTTTGACTTTTCATGCAAAATAATTGCCAACTTACCATTTTAGATCGTGTATATGATGCCGATAAACACTGTGGCGTATTTAACCAGGAATCTGGCAAGCCGTGTACAAGGTCTCTCACATGCAAGGTTAATATCAATATTTTGTGTTTGTTTGTGTGATGTTATGCATTCATTGGTTCCATGTAGTGATGAAAAGCAGTTCATCGTACTATCTTTTCAATGCGATTATCTTGTTATTTTTATTTCCATCAAAATATGCTAAATATGGTCTAGTGTAATTTTAGAAATCCTCACCTACCAAATTTTGCTAAGTCGAATTTCTGCGACTATATAGTAGAACCCTGTCAAGAAGTCTTTCAATAGACCAAGATTTAAAACTTCTTTAAGGGAAAAACATATTAAACGAGAAAGTTTAGTAAAAAGCAATATGTTTATAACTGGTACAGTAAATATGGGTTACATTTTTCGGGTAAACATACCAAACTTGACCTAATCTTACTGCACCTAACCTTCTTTGATTTTTTAACTATTCGTTGTGACTTTGTCGGTCTACTTTTTCATCTTTATTTGTATGACCGTACAGTGTAGGGCATACGCAATTGCTTAACAACTTCCGCTCGGGTCAAAGGTGGGATTATCTTTCACTTTTCAAATTGGAGTACATTTCTTGCCGAGCTTTGTGAGACATGATTTTTAGCAAGTTCCAAGTTTTTTTTTCAGTTATATCGGTAGATCGATGCATGGATTGCGACTCAAAAGCTTGTTAAGCGGTAAAAATAGTATTATAATTATACTGTCATGATAATTAATTATTGCAAATAGGGAAAATTCATTGCTATATTGGTTGGAGTTCAGTTACTAGTCGCAGGATGCTTTTCGGATAACTTTGTGAATATTTTGGCATTCGACCTAAAACCGGAATACTTCCCAATAAATTCTTGAAAATGTTGATTGTGTGACCCTGTATGATACAAGATAGTATATAAATAAATGTAGAAATACAGTAGAACCGAGTTATGAAGTTTTTCCCTGTAACAAATCACATTTTAAAAGACACCCGGAACTAGCCCTATAAGTTTATTTTTCCCGTTTAAGAATTTGTATCATGTGGTCCCAAACGTAAGATTATAATGTAGTTTTTTCCGCTGAACAAGTCTTTGAGTCGCTTTCGGGTCTTGGAGATTTGAATAACAAAAAAAACTAATCATAACTCTGTGTGTGATTATCACTGAAATAAGTTAACTGTGAATTGAAAAGTGGAAGCTAATCCCACCTCTGACCTTAGTGCAAGTTGTGATGCCCATAACTGTATTGATGAATGAAAAATGACGGAAGAAATGTTTAGATGTTTTCTCAACTGAGAAATACTAAATGTATCACAGAACAGGTACCATTTCTATTTATTTAATGTACCAGTTACAGCTGTACTACTTTTACTTGGCTTTTCTTTCTTACTGAGAAGTTCTAAACTTATGGTTCATTGAAAAAGTTCTTCAGTACATTCAAAATAAAAATTGATGGGATAAAGTGTTTGATTTACTAATCAAAACCCCACGACATGTAACAATGTGCTGATACGCATTTTATTGAAATTGCCTAATTCGTTGTCCGATTATTTTGCAGACTCATTCACTTGCATTAAGAAGGAATGTTAGCGGAAGGCGGAAAAATTTTGACGAGTTGCTCTCGGATCACAGGGCGGCCAAAGAAGCACTAATTAAAGCTACTAAGGCAGGCTCCATGTTGAATGCCATGAGTTCAAATACTCATTTATGCACTTCCATTGAAGGTGGTGATGGAAGTGTCATGGGTGCATCAGGGTTGTCTGCATCCAATGTCATCTCTTCCATAACGTCAAGCAAAACTAATCAAGGTAATAATAGTTTTAGTTTAATTGATGTTCTAAACTAGTGTTGATTTATGAGATCATGTTCTCTAGAAAATAATTCCTACTTTGCATTCTGTTGCCAAGGTGTTGGTTTGGGAATACATTATGCACCTCAAAAACCTTAAGACCTTTTTTATACTTGCTTATATATGTGTTTTGTATGAGAATCGACCTTAACTGACTCTGTTTTCTTTTTTAATTTCTCTCGTTGCTTTACGACAACATTTTATTTATGTTACTTATTACCACTTTCGGCTCCTCCCCTCCATGGCCTTTCACCCCCCACATCCATTATCCGTTTCCATATCGATTAATACAAGTTGAGATTTCCAGATGCACTTTTTATTCGAGAAATTAATTAAGGCGAGAACGTTGTCTTGAACAAACAAAAGACTGTGTGAAAGTTCACGTTACCATGGCGCGCTTGCCGGACGTTGTTCCGCCCCCTTCAACCCCACGTCCATGACTGCTTCCGACTAATCGGGTTGAGGGTAAGCATGATAAAAACTTGGAGGCACGAACCGACAATCCCGTACGGGCGACCAGCCCCACGATGTTCATGTGACAATGGCAATGGGTTCGGTTTCCGTTCTGGACTCAATTCACCACTTATATTTGTGGCTTCTTTCCTGCTCCCTTTGGGACGGAATGTGTACCAAAGACCACTAATTAGTGATTTTGCTAATTCAGGGTGTCATTCCAGTTGTCATTATCATAATTTTTATTTAAAAATTATAAATCACATTTTCATTGCTATTTTACTTTTTTTAAGGTTCTGCAAAACTAAATAGTGTGTGCATGAATGGTGGAAGCACAAGAGTCAGTACGGTGTCCTCTGGTGGAAATAATCCAAGGTCACAACCGACTTCGTTGCCCAGCAAATCCAAATCATCAAGCTCAAAGAGTAATTCTGTAGCATCTCAGATGCTCAGGTACGAGTATATGCAGTGTTTAGTTCTTTGGGAGTACCTTTTTTGAAATAATAACTAAATCCATTTTTGTCCGATTAGGCCGTCACAATCTCTCGTGTATAATATTCCTCTGTCAACAAATTCGTCCCAGAAAATTAGTGGAGAATGCAATTTACTGTTAGCTAATTGTCCTTCTGCTTCCCTAAGCAGGGAAGATAATGGCTATATCAGTCATCACCCGAGACCTGCTGCTGTATGTGCTTTATGTATTTATTTGGGAGATTTATATAAATGTGTACGAGGAATAGTCTAAATGTAATCGATGTTGTTTTTTTTTTTTTCATGTTTCCAGGTCTGTACATATAACTCGAGGCAGATGGGCTCTGGATTTTTTGTTTATGATCGCCGGCTTGACAATATTCGAGCTGTGGTTCGAATGACTCTCGGGGAGCGTTTTTCTCAGCCTCCTCCAATCAAGTAAGTTGATGTGTTTGTTTATTTTTTTACTGTAAGTGGGAAGTTGAGTAATGTGAAGAAAAATTCAATAAGAGAAATTTACCTCTTAATAGACTAGTACAGTCTTAAAAAAAAGGACCAGGGCAGAAACTGTGTTCAGATTTGGACTGTTTCAAAATGTTAAGATCAGTATTTCTCGCACATTAATTAGATACACATGTTGCAAAGTAGATTAGAGAATACTTTTGTTGTTGGAATGTGATGTGCAGTTAGTTTGATGTCATTCATTCACTTTGTCAAATTGAAGGCAAACCAAGGTTCGTGTTTTTAGCATTTAACCAAATAATAAATTTGCCCGATTAAAAGTGGTGTCCATACATCAGGAAATGTGCATGAATTTTTATCTCCTCGGAAAACTCGAGAATTCTGCTTGAAATTTGTATTTAACTTCAGTTTATGCTGAAATTTTGTGGCCGCACCTGGGAATTTCCGTTTATCGAAAAATCCTATTCGTATAAAAATAAAACGATGAAATCTATTTCTTTCAAATTCTCTGGAACTCTTTGGGAAAATGTTATGGTAATTGATTGTTGGCGATGTCCTTCAATTTTTCTTTGAAAATCCTTGAAATGTGCTTGAATTGCTTCCGGAAGATTTGATGCCTTCTGAAAACATTTGAAAATGTGAACTTTGCAATTAATAAGAATTAGTTTAGAGTTAGATTGTAAATTACTTGCCGTGTTTTCCCGAAAGTACACCCTACCCCGAAAATAAGCCCTACCTGGATTATCGGGGCGGGCTGCAATGTAAGCCCTACCCCGATAATAAGACCTAGTAAATGCGGAAGAAGATGACATGATTGTAATTGAATAAATGTTGTTTAGGGAGAGCTACTATACCATATATTGCTGTAAATAAGAGATTAGGACCAATGGTTCAAAGGAAAATGAAGATGACTGTACCGGTATTTGAAAAAATGTTGTTTAATGTACATACCGTAAATATATAAGCCCTACCCTGAAAATAAGCCCTAGTGTGTTTTTTGGTACTGAAATTAATATAAGACCCGGTCTTATTTTCGGGAAAACACGGTAGTAAATGAATATACACCTATACTTCGCTATACAGCCTTTTTTAATTATGGCACTGTTTCGATTTATGGCCCACAATGTTTCGTTATTCGGCCAAAGAAAGATGCTGTAATTAAAGAAAGTGGCCAAAAACTGTGATAAGTTACCCCAATTTGCACTAACAAGGTCGGATTTGACTAACAATAAAACAAAAAAAAGATGAAAATCACAATGCAGAAAAAAATTGATTCGTTATACGGCTTTTTCGCTATACAGCAAACTTTTCCGGAATGTATCTAGGCCGTAAAGCGATGTATATATGTATTTGTGGTGAAAACTTATGTACCCATAATGCGTTTGTTAGTTCTGACGAACTGTATTTTCAAACATATTCATATGAATTCTTTCCAGAAAATTGTGCGTGGAATCGAAGCTGCCTCCTTTGCCTGAGTCTTCAGACCCTAGTGATCCTTACTGCTTCTTAGTGGGAGAGCAACAGGTTCCTCCTTTTCATGATGGTGCATCGACATCAATGGCATCGTCGGTCCAAACTTCATTAGCCCTAACAATGGCAGTGGCGTCCATATCACCCGGAGTCATCAGTACAACCACCTTGCCGACTGTGGTGTCGGCCTCCTCTAAGTCATCTCAACTGAAAACTGGGAAGGCAACTCGACCTCCCAAGAGCAAACCGAACAAGATTGGTGTTGGTTCCGGCAATGCTAGTACAAATCACATTAATAAAACTCCAAATAGTTCTGGGAGTATACGGATAGGTCAGGGCAGTTGTCCTCCTGCCAAGCGGAAACGTAGCTCGGCATCAGATGCGAATAAGTGCAATCCTGTTAATAATGTTGCTAACGCTTCAAATGCTCCAAAACATTCTCAACCCGGCACCCCTCAATTGCATGGAGTTTCGGCCCATTCGGGGGCATCCTCGGGACTCTTGTCGATGTCATTTCCTCTTGGCATTAATGCCCAATTGACTGCAAGTGTTCCTCACCTAGGGGTGAGCAAAAACAACGTTATAACTCCACTTGTTATTCCGAATTGCGGTACGACAATTCAGGCAGGGCGCAATCACACTACAAATGCTACAGTTAATTCGTTAAATGACATCAATTTGGTGGTTGCGAATATGGAAGTGGTGAATGGGCAATTATCGCATGGAACTGGGTCTTTGAGGACTAGTGGGACAACTTGCATTCCTGTTACATCAACAGGGACAATACGAAGTTCAGTTTCTGGGTTGGGCCTAGGGCTCACATCTCCAACCCTTACGTTAACGGCCGCTGGGAATGTTACCGCCACACTGACTCCTGGTCCCAATCGTGCCTCTGCTGCAGCGGCATCAAGTGCATCCAGCACCGCTAAAGAAGGGAAGCCGACAAGTGCCAAAAGGGCTAAATCTTCCTCTTCGGTAAAAACTGCTAGGTCGCTCAATAGCGGATTGCATTCGGCACCAGCACTTGCCCCTGCACCTAATAAGTGGAACATGGTTAATAATACTACGGTGCTGACAGGACTTGGTGCGATTTCAAACGCTAATTTGCTCAGTAACCATGTGGCTCTCGCAGCCATTTCTAGCAGCATGCCTCCTACGCATTCTGGCCAGCTATCTTCCATAAACTTTAGATCGGTAAGCATAATTTTAATGTATTTGCACGAGGGGTTTTATATACTAACCATGATAAATATTTAACTTTAATTTGAATTTTTAAACTGGGATTTTGAAGACAAAAAAATATGTAAAAACTAAGTTATTTATGAAATTTCACAGTATGGTAAGGAGGGGAAAGATGTTCTTTAGAAGAAATTATTCCTGAAATCATTGCAAATCTTGTGAAATTGATGCCGCAATGCGGTCAAGTTGGCTGCACACTTGCCTCTAGGCCATAAGGTGTGGGTTTTGCTCTCTAGTTGAGATCGTTGAGAATTTTTACAACTATGAGACATTTACATAATGGCAGCTTTTTTCCCATCAAGAAGGGGTGAAAGTCTCCTCTAAGGCAAAATTTCCATGAAAGTGATGAAGGCTCATCGCCTGGTGTTAGTGTTTAGAAATTGTGTTGCAGAAATAGACCAACGTAAAAAATGAAATGATCAAACATACAAACAATAATTAACTCAAAAGTCTTTCATACAACGTATTAATATTTTTAGTTTTATTTTCAAGTGTACGAATATTAATCAATGATTAATATTGGTGTAAAGTTTATTTTCATCAATTACTTTGAAATGTAGGATGACTTAGTGGTGTCAAAACCAAGCTAATCAATTTTTTCTTAAATGGCTAGATGTGTTGAAAAACAACAACAATCTTTTGCACCATTTTCTACCCCAGTTCCAACTCCCTGCCCACTTCCCCAATATTCATTTGCAGGCTTCTGACCATGGAGAAAGCAACCTAGGCCTTGATAGGATCCATTTCAGACAAAATAACAGCTTCGGGCCGTCCCTACTCAACATTTAACTCATTAAGCTTTGCCTTTCAACCATATTTACAAGTACAACTAAAGGTCCCTTTGTTCCTCAAAAAATCTGCATTGCATTTGAGGATCAACCCAAACAGTTCCCACCAAACATGCCTTCCTGCACCTCCTTTCTCAAACTAATTGTCCATTATTCAAAAGTAGCCTCTGGGGTTCGCATGATCTTCTGCCTGAAACCCGTTCACTATTGACCACATCCTCCTAATCTCTTTCCTATTATTTGAGTTCCACCATCTGACCCTGTGGTTGATCAACAGATTATCAACTTGGGCAGGTAACAGGGTTCCCCCAGACCTGGAAAACCTGGAATAGTCAGGGAAGTTGGAAAGAACCTGGAAAAGTCAGGGAAAATGTAATATTGGGAGAAAAGTCAGGGAAATTTACTAAAAAAAATAGTTGAACTTTTAAACCAGTGAATTGTGCTGGACCAAAGTGCTGAACTTTGGAACATATGGACAGAATAAGGGAAAATTCTTTAGCCTTCATAAGTTTTCTACTAGTGATGGTAATTTTCACATCTGGATGTTATATCTAGATGTTATATAAGTTTTCTTCAGTAAAAATAGAATAAAAATCCGATTTTCCTGCAATAAAAAACAACTGATTTTTCTGTAGTAAAAATGCAAATTTTCTGATGCAAAATTGCATTTTTCGGGAATAAAATAAAATCCGATTTTTCTACAGTAAAAAAACTGATTTTTCTGTGGTAAAAATGCAAATTTTCTGCTGAAAAATTTCATTTTTCGGGAATAAAAATCCGATTTTCCTACAGTAAAAAACTGATTAATCGGTGGTAAAAATACAAATTTTCTGATGCAGAATTGCATTTTTTCGGGAATAAAAATCCGATTTTCCTAATGTAAAAAACTGATTTTTCTGTGGTAAAAATGCAATTTTTCTGCAGTTTGAGCTGGTCAGGGAAAAAATGTTTAAAACCTGGAAAAGTCAGGGAAGTTGAATATTTTATTTGTGGGGGAACCCTGGGTAAGGTCCAAAATAACTCCACAACCAATTAACAACTCTAATCATGTCACCTTCATTCAAGACCACTCTTAAGTGACCATCAACCACCATATCTCCAGACGGGCTGAGCCCGGTAGTGCTGGAAATCTTATCTATCTCTGCTTGCAATCAGGATACCCAGATTCCATTCTCAACCGAGTCGAATTTCCTAAATATGGCTTTTAAGGTTTCCTCAGTTGTTTCCTCTTTCTTTTCCTGACTGATGAAAATGGATAACTCATTTAAAGTTATATCTCTCTGATGTATTTAATTAGTTAACATACAGGATGCAAATAACTATTATGTACGAGTTTTTATTGCAATGGTCATGCTACAATGTTTTGTTTTTATTTGCAGAGTTCTGCCAGCCCTCATTTATCATCTTCATCATCACCACTGCATAACGGCTTAGGACCATCCCCAGCTTCAACGCCAATCACCTCACTTCATCCTAAGAATTTGACCAATCACATATTGCCTACCAACACTGCCACATACAGTGCAAGTCCTGGAAATCATACGAGTTTAAGTAGTCCAGACTCAATAGTTCAGAATTGTGATACCGTACAGCACAAAGGTTCGCTTTCTTTTCGGTGTCTTATCTAATGTTTTAAGTGATGTCACTATGTTTGTAATCTCAACCTGGTTTATAATAATGATGCAATTTATTATACTAATGAGCTATTCAAAAAGGATGTTTCCAAAATTCCTTCAAAAATTACTCTCCCTCATGTGGACGTCCTTAATTGTTTTTTTGTTATTATTATTATTTGAAAAGTGGTGTGTTCAAAAAATATGTTGGAACATAAAAACGCCCATCCTATAAATTTCCAAGCACCCATCTCGCTGCCAATTCCACGGACATTTTTCCATATTTTCCTGATTAACGGAATGGAGTAACCACGAAGGGAAATTTCAGCATAAAATTGGTGTTTTGCACAAATTTAGGCATAATTCCCGCTGTTTTAAAAATTAATGTACATTTGGGACTTGAGGGATATTTCTTCTGGTGTACCATTTACCATCATTTGTGGACGTCCATAATAATGGCTTCCTCCTCCCTCCCTCCCTCCCTTCTCCCTGTCCACATGGTATCACCTCTTCAGGACATCCTTTTTGAATGGTTCCTTATGACTTCTGTAGCCCACTTTTAATGTGTCTTGTATTTACTTTCACAGGAAAAGGGTCAAGACAAAACTCTTCTATGAAGGGTTCCAGTAACCAAAAATCCTCTCACCAACATCACCCATCTTTGCCTTCCATTCATCCAAATACAGTTTTGCCCCCAGTCACGGGCAAAGCTTCTCCTATTGGATTGTCTTCAAATTCAGTCAGCCAAGGTGTAGGAGTAACCAGCATGGGGACATTGCGAATAGCTGGTGCAGCTTCATCAGCGTCAGCCAAGCACAGTAGTCAAGGATGTGCAGCAGGCGTTGCATCCACGTCGTTACCAATAGCATCTTCATCCATTCCCTTCAAGATGCTGTCGGCGCCCAAGTCCCAAAATACCAAGACATTCGTATCACCCATTGACGAACTCCGGAGACCGTCACAAATGCAAGGTTCACCTACCTTGCCCACGTGATAGAACGTTTGTGTACACTGGATTTTTTGGTTGCTGCTTCCCCCCACAAGAGACAATTGACATGATGCATTGTGACCTGTGTCTGGGGCGAGCAATGGATACTTATGTGCCTGGCGGAAATTTCCTTCCGTGGATCTGATCAGGGGTCTCACTTGTTAAAAATAATTCCTGCACCGCCACCAAAACAGTCTCAAGTAGATAAAAGTGGCACGGTCCCATGAATTTCTAATCTCGGGTGTGCGACTTTGTCAAAAAAAACTCCACCTTGCTATGCTTTTTAGACTTAGGTAAGTGTTGACTTGTTAGGCCCCTCTTGGCAAGATTAAGATCAAAGCGCCTTATTTGACAAGCCTCTTACAGTTAAGCACTTTATGGAGAAAATCGTTTATGTCAGGATACAGGTTGATCCAGCCATTAAAGGTCAACTTTAGCGAGGAAATATGGAATGGCTTATACGACTTATTCCTGCAAGGGAATTAAAAATAGAAAATGGTGATCCGGTGAATTGACGGTTCTTCAATAACGATAATGTGCCGAATTGAATGGTATAGTGCATAGCGGCCACTTAAGTACGCCAAAGTATACATTAATTTTTTCCATCTCAATGTTAAGTACTTTATATCACAAAAAGAGAATGCAGTAGTGGTGGGTTTGTGGGACCAAAGCACAAGTTAATTTTGGTTTATAGTTTGTTGTTATATTTTTGGAATGCGTTTAAGCATGTGTGCAAGTTAACTAAAAATGAATAACGTTGATCGTGGCTGTAAATTGAAGAAAATTCTTAAAAGGTAAATCACGATAAGTAGTATCGTTATCTGGGTAGCCAAGAAAAAAAGTAAACAGGTTTGCATAGCGTACTTAACTTTTTAATATACGGGGGTGTCTGGAAGGAAAATTCCAATCGATCAGAATAAAATAACGAAGTGGTTACAAAATTTTAATCATTGCCTAAACTTCTGGTACATTAGTTCACCTCTGGAATAATGGCGGTTGACCAGCTTTTAATATTGTGGGAGCTGTTCGATCATTTACCCTAAAGCTGAGACTGACTTCCAAAACATTCGTATCATGTTTCTAAACCTTAAAATCTCGAACTTGTGAAATAGGCAATCAATGAACTTGTTACACTCATATGGTAGGGAAGTACAAAAGCAGGTACGCTGCAAAGATAAGTGATACAATAACATAATCACCACTGACTACGTAAACTAATGAATCAAATTTTTGTTTTCAATAATCAAAGGTGTTTAACTGCTTGGTTATTGTGTTACGGGCAAAAGGCTTATATTTTCCGAGCATACTTTGTAGCGGTTTTTTGAAATCATTGATCATTAAATTTAACATCTGCTTTTTATTGAGTTGGATTAATTAATGTAAGTCGACCATCACTTTTTTTTTGGTGCTATTGGCAATAATCCTTTTAAAACTGAAAATTGCCCCGTGGTGGTACTCTGGTTGCTCTCATGGTATCCTAGTCTGTATTACCGTTGCCAACTTTGAAAAGATTTAAAATTCATAGAATACAACACTTGGTGGTTGACACAGTCGGCACTGCTTGTACTATTCATTCCGAAGTTATGAAAAAGTTGTCTGGAAACGTTATTCACCTTAAATTATGAACGAGATTTAGATAGAAAGAACATTGGTCGGTGTAAAGTGTGGTTTTCGTTGTTGTGAATATTTGAAGAGTTTTGGCATGAATATTTATTGTTTTAAAATGATCTTATGCAGGGTGAAAAGACGAGATAAGAGCCATTATCAAACAGAAAAAAATAGTTCTGGGTTTGCGATGACAACCCCTCTGTAGTATCAAAGCCACACCCGTTAGTAGATAGCCAGTATTTGAATGCGGTTAATTGGGACTGTGTCGGTTTGCTTGACG
>JAQGBW010002824.1:0-18330 GCA_034698625.1 Julus scanicus
AAACCGAGGTCCCGTGTTGATTGTTGCACGTTAAAGACCCCTCGAGTGGGGGTGGAAGTCCCCCCTCGTAGGCTAAACAAAAAATCCAAAAAACTGAAAAATACCATCATTAGTGGACGTCCATTATGGTTACCCCTTCCCATCACCTCCCTCTCCTCCTGTCCACATGCCAGTAGACACCCTAGCCCCTCTTGAGGATGTTCTTTTTGAATGGCCCCTTATTATCTTTAAAACATAACTAAAATGCACTAAAACATCTAGCTTTATCTTCACCTCATTTATAAATCTGTAATTTGATTCTGTTATGGGTGTCTAGGATGTACACTACACTAGTGTGGTATGGAGTTTTATTTCAAACTTGGATGTAGTGATTGAAGTTCATTAAAAGCAACAGTTTTAATCTCCTCAAAGTTCATAGACCCTCCTACTATTAAATTATAAGTCACATCAACGCGTGGAAGATAATTACACTCCAAACACAATAAGTTAGACGCTTTGATTGTGTGAATGTTTTGACAGGATTGTGAACCATGAATCTTTCCTGAGGCTCCAGGCCAAAGTCAAAACGTGCTCTTGTAGCCCGCTTAGGTGACCCAAGATCCGAGTTCAGATGTCGAATTCCTAGTTTTTTGTGGTTCTGAAGAATGGTGGCTAAAAATGCAAAGTCACTAACGCTTAAAAGGGGTCATCAATGAGCAAATTGGTTTTGTTACGTAATCACCCATTATGACTGGGTAGCCTTAATGCAACAGAGAAGGTCACACATGAAATCATGTGTGTACCTTTAGTTTCAAAGGTACCGGATATTTTTAAGGTGACGCTATTTAATCAGCACATTTTTTTTAGTTAAATACATTTAGCAGGTATTGTTAATTGCCGTTCATCCAAGGCCGTCAATGTATACATGTGCTACACACGATGGATGTCACTGTGCTTTTCTTGTAAGGAGGTTGCACATTTTGGTGTTCTGGAATTCTAAATAAGTTTGTTTTTTAACCTCATCACAGATCGGTGTAACATTCAGAGGTTTCTGGGTCATCTATTTCGTAGTTCTTTGCTTCTGCAATGAAGTCCATGGACAAGGCAACCTTGTTAAAAACAAGAATCCAAGACGAATCCACAAAACCCTTGCCAATATATTCAGGACTCATCGAGATTTTCAGTCCATGAATAGTTTGCCTAATGATCTGTGGATTCCACCCGGAAGTCCTGGGAAAATTCCGGATATGATGAACTTTCCCATGTTTAACCCGGAATTTGTTCCTGGTGGACGACAGCCTATGACCGGAAACGGATTTCAGTTTGCGGCAACCAATCACCAGCAACCGATAGGATCAATGGCACCTAAAAATGACAGGGTCAAGGAAAATGGATTTAATAACCCCCACCATAATGCCATTCAAAACGGAATCCAAGATCCAGTGGTCTTAAATCAGAAGAATTTTAACAGCTTTAATAATCCAATGCTACAGAATCTGAATGTGCCAAACAGGCCTCCTGTCGATGACAACAACCAACACAGATTTCCAAGACGGAACCAACAAGGGTTTCCCATTGGCCCACCACCACAAGTGCAAGGCAGTCAGGAGCAGTTCCAGAATGGACTGCCGCAAAATCTACCATTCCCAAACCAAGATCAGTCGCAGAATCGTCCATTCCATAACCAAGGGCCGCCATTAAATAAACCATTTCCAGGCCAGGGCCAATCCCATGAAGAGGGATTTTTCAATGGTCCACCCAGAAATCCTCAGCTGCCTCAAGAACAAACACTGTTGCTGAATAATCTTGATCCATTCCTCAGAAATGCAATGAATAAGCCGGGTCTTCCTCAAGGAGGAGCACCGCACCCTGATCACTTTCCAAGAAATCCATTGAAGCAATCTGGTCCACCTGTTATTCAGATGCACCACCACCAACAACAACAGCAACTTCAACAACTACGTCAGCCGCATCAACAACAACCACATCAGCAGCAGCAACAGCATCAGCATCAGCATCAACAACAACATCAACTGCCACCACAAAAGAAACATCAACAGCATCTACCACCACAGCAACCACAAAAACAACAGCAACCTTCACCACCACAACAACAGCGGCAACAATTTCCACAACAAAAACAACAGCAACAAATACACCAACAGCAGCATCAGCAACCTCAACAACAGCATCAACCACCTCATCAGCAACATCAACCACAACAACAGCAGCATCAACCATCTCAGCAGCAGCAGCAGCAGCAGCAGCAACCACCTCAACAGCAGCAGCAACAACAGCATCAACTGCTGCAACAACAGAGCAGGTTCCACAGGCAGCCAAATGAATTTCCTCCAAATCAGGTTTTAGGACCCCCATTTGAACTTCACAACCAGGAACAGCAGGACTTCCAAGGACCTCATGGTCCATTTAGTTTCCGAAATAACGCCGATGTGCCTCACCAACAGCAGTTTCAAGGTCCCCCCGATGCGCCTCACCAACAGCAGTTTCAAGGTCCCCCTGATGCACAATTTGGAATCAACATTCCTCAGAGACCTCGTAAAAATCCAGGAAATCAACAACGTGGACCACCTCCATCTTTGGACCACAATCATCATACAGGGATGCAAGACATGCCATTCAAAGACCAGAACTTCCAGCAGGAACGAGTGCCTTTCACAGAGGTACCCAATGACCTTCCTCCAATTATGAGTCCTGGTCCATTTCCGTTTCCACCGCCGCCCCCTATGGGGAACCAGTTGCCATCACAGCAAAGTAAAGTGCCAAAGGTCTTCAGCGATTTTCCATCTGAACCAGTCTTAGACCGTGGACCTTGGATCCCGATCACCAATCGGCCTCACTTCGACTGGCGTCCCAGTGTAGACGGTCGATTTCTCTCCGAAAATTCAGAAGAGGTTTCTGCAAGCCCAACAACATCAACTAATGACACCCAAAACATGGATGTCGTTTCCAAAGAACCCCAACATTCCATGGAACTGCAGTCTGAAAGAGACCAACTCGTTTTCGAATCGGAGACAAATGAAAACGGCTTCGGATTACGATCCAACATAAAACAAGAAAATCAAAAAGATCACGACTCAATGTCACCAAATCCTGAATCGTCCACCGAATTTTCAAGTCTGGAAACGACGCCATCGCCAGGCTATGTCAACGTTGACCAACAAGGCCCCTCAAATACAGGAGAAGAAATGGCAGACGATGTATTGGCCATGGAAGATGGCCTTCCAAAGGACCTCGAGGGACTCTTGGGCTCTATGGATGGAGATGCGGATCTGGAGTCACTTCTGAACGAGCTCCAACAGGGCAGCCAGCAACATCAAGATCCTTCAGGATCCTTGTACCGGAATCAAGCCAATGCCAAGAACCGCTATCCACCCAGTGCCGCAGGTCGAGATTCTGGAATCCAAGATGGCAGTGCGGTGGACCATACTCCACTTTCCTTCGACAAACACTTTAGGGGTAGCCTCACACCGAATCTAAAGGACCTGAGCGTGGACCAGCTCCTGGAGCACTTCCAAACAAAGTTCGACGAGGGCATGCTTACTGAAGATCCACGCAAGGAGGTGGTGACACCGGCGCCGGAATATGTGGATTCAAGACCGGACACCAACTTTGCAGAATCCAAGCGACAAGAGTCCGGATTTCCGGAGTTTGAGCCGCCCACGACATCGGCACCACCTGCAGACTGGAGCCAGAGGACAGTCATCGAATCCAGCGACAGTCCCCTTCTTGACAATCACAATGTCGAGGCTGATTTTATAAGGAACCAGGATGAGGGGGTGACACCTAAACCTGAACCTGGTTTCGATGGTCAGCTACACTCGCCGTCAGTCGATTCTGTAGAAATGACTGAAACGCCCAATTCCATAGACGAGATAAGTTCGACTGTAACAGATAACTCAAAGTCGGACTTGTTAACGCCAAGTGCAAACCCCAAGCTGCGGAGAAAAACAACAAGAATGGTACTCAGAAGAAGAAAGTTTCCCAAAAGAACTGTCTCGCCATTGAAAGTGAAACGTTATTCCATTGCGACTGCTAAGTGAAATTTTGATAATTTTATGTAATATTTAATGAATTTTGGATGCGTGTGTTTTAAGACCATCTTGAGTTTTAGGGGAAGCTATAAACAGAAAAATTGTAGCCATGGTCGAGCTCGATCTATGACTCAAGTATGACTGAAAAACACAGCACAGCTAAGCTGGTTTTAACCACTCTGTGGCAATTTGGTGGTAGGGTGTAAATATGGGACACCCTTTTGAATGACTAACGCCGTATATATACAGTGTATATTTTTTCTACTGAACAAAAATAATAAATAATACAAATAATTACGAATTTGTATTTGGTATTTTAATGTACACATGATTTAATTCAAGATTGCCATTGTGGATGATTGGTTTTTATGTACGAGGGGCGCGGTCAAAATGTGTTGCATATTCGCTTATTATTCGAAAACCAGATGTGGTACAAAATGTATGAAATAGCCATTTTAATGAGGAGGAAGTTTGCTATTTTTCAATGTAGGACCCGAATTTGTTGACACATTTATGCCTTTTAACACTGAAAAACAAATAACACTTCATTGTTCCTCTTGCCTAAACGCTTTAAAGTGAGGCGCCATTTTGATTTTGATAGTTTGTTCGAAATCCTGCATGAATTTTGATTCCTTGTAGTGACCTAAAACCAAAATTTCCTGCTCTTTAAAATCGCTATTTCAGTTTTTTTGTACGACATCTGGTTTTAGAAAAATAATAGAATATGCAAGACTATT
This sequence comes from Julus scanicus, assembly GCA_034698625.1. NCBI lineage: Eukaryota > Metazoa > Arthropoda > Diplopoda > Julida > Julidae > Julus > Julus scanicus. Next base: position 4,769 of record JAQGBW010002824.1, read on the forward strand.
TGACCGCCCCTCGTACATGTTTAAAGAACAATCTTAGAAATATGTGAATCTGAGTAGAAACCTCATAAATTATCCATAATCAAAGAATGGCTGAAAACCATACAGTTTATCTAAATCGGTTTTCAGCTAGGATGGAATTCTGTGACTATATGGTTAATATTTCCATATATAGTATTTACCAAGTTAAAGTGTTATTTACATGCAAGTTGTATTTAATTATTTTTTTGAATTGCGATTATAGTATTTACCACCTTCTAAAATGTGTGACTTATACCTGAATGACCAGAAAGGGCATTGCTCTCTACTTTCCAAATTAGCACTTACAACAATCATCAAATTTTTAATCATCTAAAAACATATGAGTTTTCTACGACAATGCGTTTGCACCGATTTAGCGTTGACTCGATACTTTCATGAATTAATGCCTAAATCCTGGTAACCCTTATTTTGCCCTCATTATACAGGCCTACATTTTGGGACAAGTTCTTGTTTGCAGTGCATACACTACATTCGTGTGCAACCAGTAACCCAGTAGACACTTTGGTGTGAATTAAGCATATGGTTCATCTCTTTTCAAACTGTTTAGATCTGATGTACTAATTAATTTAGATTATACACTCCGCAATAGTTATGCTAATTGCTTGTTTTCAAGTAAACGAAAATTTCTCCTTAACATTTGAAAATGAACATAGCTGGTATGTCACAATATTTCATGCACATGATTTCAGGTAATCGACTGGCGCACAATCAACCATCAACAAGCACTCGCGCATTCCGAACAAAATTGTGTACCGATTCACACCTGACGCACCTCAGTAAAAGTACAAAAGATCGGCGCTCCTGCTAATGGCGTTTTATTTGTCACCTCTACCGTATTTATTTGCTGGCCGCTATATTGTGCGCTTCCAAAGTGCTTTATGAATCCGGCATGAAGAGGCGGATTTTCGTGACGTCATGTGAGCTGCGATCAATAGCTAGTGCGCATGCGCGAGCCTCTACTTCCTGAGTTGGCAGCCGAATTTGTGTGCTTTTTGAGCTAAAGTCGTCCAGTGTGAAGCAGGCATAATTAACCGAGGTCCGGCGTTGATTGTTGTGCGTTATGCCCAATTCCCAACGAACCTAAGATGCTCGTAAAATAGGCCAGCAGTTGGCGCTACTTCGGTTGTGAACATTCTGTTTATTCCCACCAAACCGAGAGTGGGCAAGAATAATATCCGAAAACAAATTTTGCGCTACGGAGGCGAATAAATCAATACTTTCATATTTTACATTTGCGTTATTTAAAAAAATTATAATTAATTTTTTTCATTCAAATTATTGCAACTTATGTTCCAGATTTCAGTGCACATGTTTTATTTGTGCTCGTTCCTCTGGATTGTCAAACATATTTTAGCAGACCATATGGCGTTGGTTTTCCGCTAACTGGAAAGGCACGGTGACATCATTGCACATGTGCAGTCTTTAATCTGTCACTAGCAGACGGAAATCCGAGCATTTCCGGTGCGGTGGGAATAGGGCATTAAAGCCCCACACACACTTGACGCACTTCCAGAAAAATTCGCTGCGGCATCATCAAGTACACAACAGAGAAAATTTAGTACCGATACACATTTGCCAAACATAGAAAGAATGTGCGCTCCTGTAAACAATGTAAAATACGTAAATTCTTCTGTTTTTTTAAATAAATTAAAATTTTAACAAATGTTTTTTTTAAAATAAAATTATATTTATCTTCCGACAGGATAATTAGACCATGTACTGAAATGCACAAACGATACGTGCTTGCGTGCACACAGGCAAATAATTTACCATGTTTTGTGTTTTATCCATGATATATTATCGTTTTTGTGAACGTAGTTCTTACCTTCGAGATTGTGCGAGTGCCACCATTTTATTTCTCCCCTACGATGTGCAAATGTATGCTTGGCATGCCAAAGAAATTTAGCAGACGATGCTGCGGTGTATGACCATTTAATCCCCCGACATTTAATCCCGAGAAAGTTAATACCGCGCAATTAATCTCACGACCGATAATCCCGTGACATTGTATCCCCTTCTTCCCTCCCCCCCCCTTCCCCCCCGACTCTTAATCCCGCTTAAATGCTTTTAAAATAGTAAGTTAAGTTAGGCTAGGCTAGGTTAGGTTAGGTTAGTCACAGGATTAAATGTCGCCAGATAAAATGACTTAGGATTATTTGTCGTGGGATCATAATGTCGCGGGATTAAGTGTTACCAAGCCGATGCTGCACAGTAGCGCACAGGCTCGAAGATACCAGTGCGCATGCGCGAATCACATTTTCGTGCGTTAGCAGACGAATTCGTCTGAAGTGCGTCAAGTGTGTTTGGGTCTTATGCCAGGTTCACACGTTCCTTACTTTCGTGTGTTTTGGTGCCGCGCGCATGCGCACTGGCGTTTTTAAAGTGAGACGGCGGCCATTTTCCTTTTTAGCTCCGCCCATAACACACAACGCAGAAAGTAGATTTCATTCCTACTTTTGTCTGCTGTGTGTTGTCCGGCAAATGGCGGAGGGGCCCCTCCACGTGGTGTAAAAATCCTTTCCCATTTGAACTGGAGGTTACTGTACATGCGCAATAGGTTTGTCCGGAGACTGTGGTGACGTGTAGTGTGAACATGTCCAACCATTACCGCATTTTTGACGGACGGATGTTATTTGTCCGTCCCCACTTTTGTCCGGAGCGTGTGAACCTGGCATGATGCACCCCTCGAGAGGGAGTGGAAAACCCCCTCATGGACAAAATCTCAAAGTAGGTGATGAAGGCTCATCTTCTGGCGTCGGTGTTTAACCCTTGTGTTGCAGAAATAGGCCAACGTTAAAAATCAACAAATAAACAAACAAACAAACATAGTTTCGGAATTTTGTATCCACCCACCAGTGTCCTAATTTGGCCCACTCTATACATCCTAACAACTTCACGTGCCATAATTTTCATTCACGGTCACCTAGAGGATTTTTTTGCAAGTGGGTGCAGTTTAAAATGTCAACAGCAAATGTGGGCTACTATTACGTGAAGATCAAGGTATTCGTTTGAACTTTTTTTTTCTTGGCAACAATAATTCTGGAAGCAATTAAAAATCCTGCTGGGTTACTAAGAGTAATTCGTATTTAATCGGCTTGTTCGACGATGACTGTCATGTACGTTGTCAAGCTTGACTGTCAGCTTTTGATAAACGATTCTGCACTGACCTAACCATATTTCAAAATGTTTGTTAATTTCACTAGATGGAAAATTTTTGCGTAATTTTTTTCTGGAAAAATAACACCTACTGCATGGCTTGTATCAACAACAACCTATTGTACTTGCACGATTAAATCATAGATCGTGAGTTTTCTTACAAAATAAGAAATAAACATTATATATTTTCAAAAATTTCAAGGTAATGCAGTTAAAACAAGTATAGTGCTCAAGGTTTCTGAAAAGGTTCAACTTAAAAAGTTTTGAGATTTTATTAACATGTTTTTCCATATCTTCAAGTGGTTGTTTTCATTTATAATAAGACAGCAAGATTCTTATTTTATCCAACAATCAACATTTATTCTTCTGCACAATGTTTAGAACCACTTAAGCCTACATTAGGTGGCAAAAGATGCAAAAGATGTTAAAATACAAGAGGCGGTCAAAAACTCTTGCATATTCGTTTATTATTCGAAAACCAGGTGTTGTACAAAAAAACTGAAATAGCCATTTTAAATAGCAGGAAATTAGGTTTCTGGTTACTATACATGGCGTCATTATTTATGCAGAATTTCTAACAAATTATCAAAAACAAAATGGCGCCTCACTTGAAAGCAATGAAGTGTTATTTGTTTTTAAGTGTTGAAAGGCATGAAACCGAGTGAAATTTATAGTGAAATGTTAGGACTTTATGGTGACAAATATGTTTCATCACAACCCAATCACTTTCCATGGGTGAAATTTTAAAACACAATTTCAGCCAAACAAAAAGAGATTAAATTAAATAAAAATTGTTTAAAATAGCTTGATAAATCAGTAATGGTATGACTTTTTTGTTTTTGACTTTAAAATGGTAAATTTTTTTGAAATTAGTAAACAAGTTTGAAAAATGTCCGTTAATTTGAATTCTCGTGCTGCCACCTGCTGACAGAATGTCCAAATTAACAGACATTTTTCAAACTCGTTTATTAATTTAAAAAAATCTACCATTTCAAAGTGAAAAACGAAAAAGTGATACCATTGCTGATTTATCAAGCTATTTTAAACAATTTTTATTTTTATTTAATCTCTTTTTGTTTGGCTGAAATTGTGTTTTAAAATTTTACCCATGGAAAGTGATAGGGTTGTGATCCAGCTTAAAAAGATAGACAGAAAATTTTGCTGGTAATAAGTTTAGTAAATGTCAATTGAAAGAAGATATAGTTAACTGGCAGTTAAAACAGGTTTCAATGGGTTGCTTTTTTAGCCCAAATTTCACCTCCTAATAATAGGTACCTTCACGCAGGTCGTGGGTGGTTGAATAGCCTTTAGAAGCTAGTATGGTAAAATATTGCATTCCAATGACATTCCATTGACGCCGAGACTACAAACCTCCTAAGGTATGGGAAGGTGCCTTAACCTTACAGGTACATCCTACTATCAAAGGGCAGAAAATCAATGAAAACTAGTGGACTGACTTTAGTACTAATCATAAAGCAAATACACGAAAATTAATAAACCTAAAGTACATTGCATTCCATGAAAAAAATCTTTTTTTATTAAATGTCATGCCCATCTGCGAAATAAAATACATATATGAACTATTTACAGTACAACACTTGAATGTCTAGCTAATAACCTTCCACGGTGTCACTGTTCTTATAACTTTGTTAATATGTGAAAATACCATGTTTATTGGCGCCATGTGCATTGGACCCTCGGGTCAATTGCGTAGACTAAAACATTTCTAGTATACTTTAATCCTTGAATAACATACAGTAAACAACAAAGCCACAACAGTTCCTAATTGAGAAATCTTTCCAGTCTTCTTTAGAAAACAGCTCTACACTGTGAGTCATAAAAAAGTAGAACCCAATAAAAAAATCACAACTTCAGGAAAAATACTCCGATTTAAATGAAATTTGACATTTACAGAGAACAATAATACAGGAACGAAAAATTATTCCGGACTTGTTACAAATATCGGTTTTTAAAATTTTTCAACAAGAGAAACAGAACGCCACAGTCTACCGAGCCCAACCACTGGCCACCAACCAGTACGGACTTGAATCCAGTGGACTACAAAATTTGGGGAGTTCCCAGGAAAAAAATTCCAAATCAAAGATTAATAATATATTAAAAAGACTCGAAACTACAAATTAAGAAAACTTGGTTTGAACTCGATCGGCGTATAATCGATTCGTCAATCAAGGAATGAATCGTTAGACTCCTGGCTTGTGCACAGGCCACCGGAGAACATTTTGAGCACATTTTATAATTCATTTTTGTTCCTTCAGTATTGTTTTATGTAAGTGCAAATTTCATTTAAATCCAAGTATTAATCACGAAGTTGTGATTTTTGTATTGGGTTCTTCTTTTATATGACTCAGTACATACTGTAAACAATAGTTCCTAATTGTGAGAAATGTTTCCAGTTTTATTTCGAAAACACTTCGTTGTCTGCATGATAGGCTTCATTTTTCTTTCCTAAAACCTACATTTTGAAAAAATGCATTGTTATAAATTTTCTTCACCGCAAAGAAACAAGAATAGAATAACAAACATTGTGTCTAATTAAAATTGATATTTACAGCTTCAGGGAACTGTTAAACCTTGTTGTACCGAAATTTTGTCAACAACACGTCATTGGGAATGAACGTTATATGGAAGAGGAAGAAAAAGTGGTAATACAAATTAAGTACCAAAAATGTTTATCATAACATTTGTAGTTTTTTAATTTAATTTTCCAAATTTTAACATTTTCTTTCCCCCTCTTTTGATGAATTTGAAATAGAAAACCGCCAAATAATCGTATGGATTATATAAATACAAAGTCATTCATACTCAATAGTTAGATAATTAACTATGAACAACATAATGTATACATGTAAGATGGTCAAAGGTTATAAGTTTCATCTGACACATGTCAGATGAAGCCTGATTGCAGACTAATCCAAGGACACTTTATTGAATTTTTTTATATTTTTTGCATTTGCATCATGCATATTTTTTAGGTTTTTGGATTTTTGGTTTGAGTTTTTAAGGTCAGTGAAAGGGGGAAATGGCCACCAGAAGAAATGTGGCCCCAGTCCCGAATGTACTTTAATTTTGAAAACCTAGGAAAAGCCAGTAATTATGGCTAATTTTATGTTAATCACCAAGTTTATGCAGGAATTTCCCTTCGAGGTCAAGAAATTTCCGTTAATCAGAAAAATGTCGTGGAATTGGCAGCCAGGTGAGTGCTTGGAAATTTATAGGATGGGCCTTTGTATGTCCCAAAAATTTTTCTGGACACCCTACTTTTCAAAAAAAATTAAGGAGGGAGGGTGGTCTGGGATAAAATGGACACCACGTGGATAGGGGTTAGTATAGGGAGGGGGAAATAACTTCAATTGTTGGAGGAATTTCGAAGACGTGCTTTTTGAATGGCCCCTTAGCATATTTTGAACAATATGTCAGAGTACAATAAATTGCACAATAAAACCTAACTGTAATTACGAAAACAACAATACTTGTTTTCCGATCCCAGTATTTTGTAAAAATATTTGAAATAACATTCATTCGATAATAAAACTGATTATGTGTGTATAAAAGATAAATTATACTCCTATAAACTTTTACAATCCTGTAACAGATCCGCAATAATAAAATAATCAACAACAGGTAACTCAGAATACAAGAAATCTGTAGTCAGAATAACTTTCACAGCTGACTTTCTTGGTATCAACTTAGACATAAAAAATGATTCATTAGCACCTCACATGAAGAAAAACAAAAGTATATTGATGAATGTATACATGTAAAATGTGTGCCAATAGTGAAATGACCCTCTGGTTCAGACCGGTTCACGGTTGTCAAAATGTTAGACAGGGTCTCGTTACAAGTGCCTTTGGAGCCAAACTTGTTGGGCTTGAGGGTGATACGCCGTTAGATGACATTTCGTTTGGAAGTGAAAAGGGTCACGAGTTAAATTTGATAAATTTAGACCCTCGACCTCAAGCAAATGGATTTTTTTTACTAACGTGATCCTGAGCCAATGGGAAAGCTGCGAGTTGCCTCGCAAGGGCGAAACTTTGCAATATTTCATGTTTTATTTGGTGGCTTGCCTACAAGACGGAGTGGGACAACTGTTTTTTTGGGTGGCCAAGACGTACTATTTCTGAAATTCCTGCCATAAAGTGGATCCATAAATGTAAAAAAGGCATTACCCGAAGGGTTGGAAACCGCAGCTTTTTACCTTTCTCGCAGGTATTCATTGTTACTAGAAGGTAAATATTACCAGTTTTTCATTTCGTATTTTATTCTGCATGACTCGGGAATCTCAAGATCCATTGATTTTGGATCAGAATCTCTTTTTGAGAATTGGATGCATGCATGCAACCTGTGACTAATTGCGTAAATTAAGAGTAATGAACTTGACTTGTTTAGGAAGAGTTTGCTTTCAATTTTTTTTAGTTGAATTTGTCAATTTGTGAAAATACCATTTAAGTGTTTTAATTGCTTAAAATAAAAATTACATGGACGTATACATTGCAATTGGCACTCAACTAACAACATGAAATATATGGTTCTATTATTCACCTGGCCCTATTGACTGTAGCTTAATGTGTTTGCTTATTTGGTCAACACACAAATGGTCATTTTCAAAGTTTTTATATAAAGAGAATCCTGTTTTTATCACCGAAATGAAGATTTATTTGACAAAAATCTTATTAATTCTAATGTTTTCTATATAAGCAATTATAGGCCAACGTTAAAAATCAACAAACAAACAAACAAAATATAAGCAATTAGATTATAGAATGGGGTTATTCAAAAAGGACGTCCCTGAAATTCCTTAAAAATTGACCCCCACCCCCTACCCGTTGCCAACATGGTGTCCATTTCAGCCTAGACCCCCACCCGCTCCTAGACGTTTTAATTTTTTTTTTAAAAGTAGGGTGTCAAGAAAATGTTTTAAAACATGCAAAGGCCAATTCCAGAAAGGGACAATTCCAGCATAAAATTGATGTTTAACACAAAGTTAGGCATAATTCCCCACTTTTCCGAGGTTTTAAAAATTCAAGTTCATTTGGGACTGAGGACACATTTCTTCTGGTGTCCATTTCTCCTTTCACCGACTTTTAAAATTCCCAAGTAGGTGTTGAAGGCCCATCCCCTGGCGTTGGTGTTTAGCCCTCGTGTTGCAGAAATAGGCCAACGTTAAAAATCAACAAACAAACAAACAACCCGACTTTTAAAACTCAATTAAACAGAAATTCCAAAAACTGCATGAGCCCCTCCCCCATCCACATGGGGTCCACATACCAGCAGCCTCCAGTACATAACAGGACGTCCTTTTTGAAAATACCACCCACCCCCTCTTGAGGACATCCTTTTTGAATGGCCCCAAAGCATATTTCAGGTTGTGATTTGAATACCTATTGAAATTACATGAGCTATTTCAAGAACATTTCATCATCTAGTGCTTTAGGGTTCTAGACTAAATTTTAATTACTAACAGGACGTGTTTTGTGTGTGTTAAGGTAGTATTTTTTCTAACTTCCAACATCCTGCTAAAACTTAGTACCAGCTTGATTAACTTATTAATTACGCAATCTGTTTGGCAATTATACAGTAGAAATAAACTTCCCTAATTACAATCTGCTTCTTTTGAGATTTATATACTGACATATTTGTGGCAAAATGTGAAATCAAATTAACGGATTTTTGGGTTTACAGTCCATAACTTCCACCCAACTCATTTTTATTCGAAAAATACTAAATTTTGTTATAAATATGTGTCTTCTCATCCAATAATTATCCAATTTGCACTTTAAATCCGGTTTGTAGTTGTTCTTGGTAAACCCAGATTCGACTATACCGCTTGTTTAGTAAACTATTTTTCCTGGAATGACGACTGAAGATTGTTTTCAAGAATTTCGAGAAGTTATTTTCGAAGAATAGCAACTAACAAAACTGCACGACTTTGTATGTGGCAAACAAAACTAGGATTGAAGTAGTTTCAGTTTCATTTGCTTATAAATGATACGATAATTCAAGGTGAATTTTCAGCATCCTACATATTGTCATAGCATTTCTTCATTGTTTGTTCTAGCAAATTTCAAAATCGGTCTCGCCATAACACCTTGTTAAGATGAAATTCACTTTGAGGGCGATTGTTGCGTCCTTCCTTCTCTTGGTGTTTTTCGGTCATTGCGCCCAGGGTGGCCTGTGGGTGCTCAACTTCCAGACCGCCAACAACTGGATGGCCGGCTACATCGGTGATGTCACAGTGTGCCTCCATTTCAAGGCGCCAAATGTGACGGCTCGCCAGACTGTCAAAGCAGACAGAGGGTCCACCAACAGCCTGTTCCCGAATACTTCAGGAATCCTTCCACCAAAAAAGACCTTCGTCAAAGAAGACTGTCAAAACTTGCCATGGCGGAGTTTCCAGCGGGGTAAGTCCTACTCTTTCGCTGTGGACTTTGCCGAAGACTTGGCTTTGGACAAGGTCCGTATTTTCACCAAACAATCTGAAAACGTGCTTTGCAATGGCAAATCCATGGATACTTGGCACGTGGATCAGATTTCACTCCACAACTTGGTAAGTGGGATGCTATTTGAGGCTAACGGCACTGTGAAGCCCATGCTTGTCTATTCCAAGTGCGGTGGTAAGAATGAGGACCTACGTTTGGACACTTTCAATGCCACTCTCCAGAGGCGGCCATGTGTCATCGATGGTGTTATTTATAAAGATGGCGAAGATTTCCAACTCGGCTGTTCCGGCTATTGCACTTGTAAAGATTCCGGCTACGGGTGCGTAAGCATGTGCCCGCCAGTTTTCTCTGAGGATTGCCGCCAGATATACGTCCCCGGCCAATGTTGTCCACAATTCATCTGTGAGAAGCGTAGGCAAGTCACGTGTCCCCTGTACGAATCCAGTGACTGTGAAACCGCCAACCGAACAGTGGATCCTGGTGAGTTCCCCTGGGCCGCCTTCATCAAGCTCTGCACCAAGACTGGATGTCAGCGCTTCTGTAGTGGGGTCCTCCTCAGCGAACGCTGGGTCCTGACAGCCGCAGAGTGCTTCTTCTGGGGTGACGACCAGAAACCAGTGATGCCCGAGCAGATGCGGGTCATTGTAGGCGAGCACACCCTTATCCTGGATGAGGACGGTGAGGTAGAGATCCCGGTGACCAACATCACTTTGTTGCAGGGGAACAGCAGGGGTAAGTCTGCCAACTTTGGCCTCATACGTCTAAAAGACGCAGTGGTGTTCGACCAAGAAGTGCAGCCGGCTGTGCTGCCCATTAATAGGGATCAGTGCATCAGAATGGTGCAGCCCTCCTGTGCCCTTAGCCTTACTGGGTGGATTCACGTGGGGAATCCCGATGCCCAACAGTATGACCTGTACAAGCTGAGCACCCAAATTGAAAGCCCAGCTTCTTGTGTTGCAACTGATGCAGCCAGGGTGGTTGCAGCATTCAATAGCTCCAGGAAGTACAGGCCACCGCCACCACATCAATCAAGAAAAGAAAGTATTTGCTTAGATCTGGCCAACGAAGACCAAATATTCCAACCGGAGTGCGATACATGCCAAGTGGATGCCAACTCTTCCGATGTCTGCTTTGCGGACAAAACAGCGTACTTGTGCACCGGGGAAAGAGGCCGTGCACTGGTCAGCAAGATTCTGGTTCAGGACATGGAAGTGAACTATCTGGTGGGGATAACCAGCTACAGGTTACGTATTGATGAGTCTCCCAAAGCACTGTGCAAGATGCAAGCTTACGAGCTTGCCATCAACATTTGTCAAGATCTCAACAGGATTACGGATGTCATTAACTCCATGCCCTAACTGCTTTTTCTATCGGTGCAAAGAGATGACACCATGGAACTATGATTGTGAAATTTCGTTTTAGATGTCTGAGAATGAGTGGTACAAATATAGTGCTGTAACAAACTTGCATGCACATTAAAGGTGTTTAATTTGGATCTGGATATGAGAGATGGCACAGATCTTCCCAGGATCTGGCTTGTTTATCTGGTGAATCAGGTGTATATATATGGAGGTCTGATGGACCCCTCCTCCATGTTTTATTGTAATTTCTTCAAAATATGGTAATGGAGTATTTTTTTTTCATGGAGCATTCATGTAAAAACACTGTTTCTTAAAACATTGAAAAGTGATGAATAAAGTTTGTTGAACTAGGTTCTAACTAAAGAAGTTATGTTTTCATATAGATCCAAGTACCGTATATTATTTATTAACTATCACATTAAAAAGTTAACCATTTGGACAGCCATGTGGGAATCGCAATTCTTATTCAGTTTTAAAAAATTTCCTGAAATTTTGTTACAGAAATTGTTTTGTATATGGCAATGGCACACATTATCATGAACATGTCTAGGAATCATAAATGGTGAAACTCAAATGGTTTGATGTGGCATTACAGTTCAAAAGAAATACGATGCATTTTATGAAAGATAAGGATTTATTAATTAATGTATTATCAGTTTGCTGACCGTCTTATCGTTTTTAAAAGCAAAGTCCATGGCTAGTTGGACATTTGCCATTCAACCGCTGATAATTATAGACTTGTGATAACATGCCAGCATATTTGATGCAAAACTTCAGGTATTGTGCAAGACCATGTGGGTGTGAATGAATTAATGTTTCTTCTGCAATTTTGATAAATGAATAATTGTGTTATACTGACAAGTTCGTAAGCTGATTGTTTGAACGTGACATAAATTACATCAATCGCAAATGAATCATGAATGTTTTTGTATATTTGAAATACTATAGTAGGAATTACAACTGTACATGTGCAGTCTATGTGCTTGTCAATCGAATTCCCCCATTTATCACTTAAGGTAATCACAAATGGTCTTTTGACAAACGAAAACATTGATAATTACATTACTGTGCAAATGCACTTGAAAACAACATTGCGCAACATTCATATTACCTTAGTTATTTCAAAACATGTGTGTTAAATGAAAAATTCAATGTGAGTCATAAAAACGTAGAACCCAATAAAAAATCACAATTTATTGAGAAATACTTCGATTTAAATGAAATTTGGCACTTGCATAGAACAATATTGTAGAAAAGAAAAACTTGTTCCAGACATGCGACAAATCTCGGATTTTTCATTTTTCAAGATTAATAATATCAAAGACTCGAAACTACGAATTAAGAAAACTTGGATTGAACTCGACCAGCTTATAATCGATTCGTCAATCAAAGAATGGCACATTAGACTCCAGGCTTGTGTAAAGACCACTTTTGAAAACATTTTAAAATTTATTTTTGTTCCTACACTGTTGTTCTAATGTAAGTGACAAATTTCAGGAAGTTGCGATTTTATTTATTGGGTTCTACGTTTTTATGACTCAACTGTCAATAAGGAAATATTTGTACACTATAATGTCCAATAAATATTCAGATTTTTCTGCAAAACTGTCAAACGAAAAAATGAGGAAGTCCAACGCTGAAATATCCAGGTTCTTATCAAAAAACGAGAAAGTGACCTGGAAGTCCATTGCTATTTAATAAATTGAATTTTTGATATTTGATAACTCGGACATTGAGCCATTCGTCTTTTCTTCTGAAATTTATTAAGGTCATTGAAAGCAGAAAAAAGATAACAGAAATAAGTCCTGGGAGATGATGTATGTCCACTTTGATTTCGATCTTTGAGACTATGTGAAATTAAAAGAAAAACAGTCATTAGAGAGAATTATTGATTTGCTAGCAGGTGCTGGCTTTCAGTCCCATTGTTAGCCTTGTTATTGCGTAAGCATAGCCTAGATTGTGCCCTGACGAACTCGTTTCATGCTCTTTTACGTCATCTGAACGAATGGCAATGTCTTGCAGCCCGATTGGATGTAACCTCCTTTGAACTAATACTCCACAATAGACTAAAAGGAAGAAGAAAAAAATGATGGATGGAAGGAAGCGTTGTGACGTATGCTGTACGACATCATTATGTCCTATAATCTAGGTTGTTGAGTAATAATTTGGTCTTGCTCTCTCATGCTTGAAGTTGGTACGAAAATCAAGATTAAACACCATTTGGCTCGATTTCCACGGCATAAGACCCACACTCGTCGTCTCCCAGGGGTGAAGTTCATTGTGAATATCAGACGCCATAATCGCTGAAAATATATCATTCTAACCGATTTTCAGCATTTTGATTGCTTTGTGCATATGCCGAAATTAGGATCTGAACACAAATGCCGCGATTTGTCCATGGCAACCTAACTTTCCTAGATATTGACGTGTGTGCAGAATATGAATGTAAACAAATAAATCTACAGCCGCAAATCGCCGACGCCGATGGTCGAGTGGGTTACGTGCTTGCCTCTCGATCCTAAGATGCTGGGTTCGCTCCCAGGTCGAG
>JAQGBW010002825.1:0-18329 GCA_034698625.1 Julus scanicus
TTACAGTCCTTCCTTTCACTTCTCAAGTGAAAGGGCACAAACCATAGGGGCACTCAATAGGTAGTCACCTCAATGTAGCAAAAAATTACTAATTTTTTCCTAGTACAAAGTTCCTTAACTTGTGTTTTTTTTAAACAATCCTGGTAAATGTTATTTTAGTAAGTAATTTGGGTAGAGTTCCTTAATACTAATTTAATAAACCTAAATTAATGAGTAGATCTACTATAGTTTTTAAAATATCCTTAAGTGTGTAGTCTGGTGTAACTATTGTTGCAAAAAATTACTTATTTTCTCTACTTAAAAGTTCCTTAACTTATGTTTATTTTGGAAACCATCCAGGTAATGTTATTTTAGTTAGGACTAAGTAGAGTACCTTAATACCTGTTTAAAAATACTAAATTTATAGGTAGATATTATTAATAGTTTTTTAAATATCCAAAGCGTATTGTCAAATGTAGCCATTGTAGCAAAAAATTACTTATTTTTCGCTATTTAAAAGTTTCTTTACTTGTGTTTTTATTAGAAACCATCCAGGTAAATGTTTTTTTAAGTTAGTAATTTGGGTTGAGTTCCTTAACACCTATTTATAGAACCTAAATTCATTAGTAGATTAACTATAGTTTTTAAAATATCCTAAGCGTATAGTCTGGTGTAGCCATTGTAGCAAAAAATTAATAATTTATCTCTACTAAAAAGTTCCTTAACTTGTGTTTTTTTTAAAAACCATCCGGGTAAATGTTATTTTAGTTAGTTATTTGAGTAGAGTTTCTTAATACTTATTTAAAAAACCTAAATTTATAAGTAGATTAACTATATTTTTTTAAATATCCTTAAGTGTATAGTCTGGTGTAGCCATTGTAGCAAAAAATTACTTATTTTTTTCTACTTAAAACTTCCTTAACTTGTGTTTCTTTTGGAAACCATCTAGGTAAATTTTTTAGTTAGTAATTTAAGTAGAGTACTCAAATACCTTTTTTAAAAACCTAAATTTATTAATAGATCTACTATAGTTTTAAAAAAATCCTTAAGTATATAGTCTGGTGTAGCCATTGTAGCAAAAATTACCTATTTTTCTCTACATAAAAGTTCCTTAACTTGTGTTTATTTTGAAAACCATCTAGGTAAATGTGATTTTAGTTAGTAATTTGGGTGAAGTACCATTTAAAAAACCTAGATTTATGTGTAGATCTACTATAGTTTTTAAAATATCCTTAAGTGTGCCAAGTGGATTTAATGGACACCACGTGACTTAGCACGTCTCGCCCGAAGGGGTTACAATTGGTAGTTATATAGTTTAGAAATCATAACAAAAATCAAAAGACCAGAAACGGTTAGTTATGATTGGTGGGAGAGTTCGTCTGTTAGGATATTAGCTATTCTGTATAGTAGCCAGATAGTCGGAGGGCTGGGGAAGGATAGTAGAAAATGAAAAAGGTGTGGACGGTTGATTAGAGGTAGGCGTACTGAATTTTGTTTTGTGGATAGAATGAGATGGTGCCAGCAATTATACAGGAGGTGGTGCCAATCAGATGGAATCGCATCGCAGAGTGCGCATGGGAGATAGGGATCAATTATGAGTAAGCCGCTTTTTGTTAGTATTTTTAGGGGGTTTATTCGCATTTAGAATATAAATTTTTTTAGAAAGAAAGGGATGTTGAGGGAAAAGTAAGATTGAAGTGTGTGAGTGGGAGAATTGAGGGTTATATATGGACGTGCGGAGGCCTTGATCCTATCAGTTAGCATGGTGGAAAACTTTAGATCGGAGTCCTTGACATTATAAATTATATATGCAGGTGAGGTGGGGTCCAGGCAAAAGACTCTCCGAAGGAATCACTCCTGGAACGCGTCCAGACAGTTGGGTTTCGACCAGGCCCAGAGCGCGGCATTATATGTAAGAATAGGTGAAAGGATGTAGTTAAAGAGGAAGAGATGGGTAGGAATATGGTTAAGATTTTTATTGATTAGGGTTTTGCAAAGCATGTAAGCTTGAAAGTTAAACTTTGCCTTGAGGGCTTTTAGGTGGTCCAATGGTGAACCAGAATGCATAAATCTGACCCCAAGATACGTCCATGAGCTAACTACCTCCAATGGAGTTCTGCCCCAGCAAAAAATGTTATGGAGAGAACGAGCCTTCCTGTGGCTGAAGATTAGTATTTTTGATTTGGTGATGTTGAGAGTAAGAGAATTAAGCTTCATGTAATTGTGGAAGGCTGCCTGGAGACCCCTCATGGCTCGGCGGTTTGGTGCAAGAAGTAGAACATTATCTGCGTAGAGCAGACAGTGTATGGTGTAATCTCCAACCCTGAAGGCTGGTAGGTCAGCAAGGAAGAGAATGAAAAGAAGGGGACTAAGGGGGTTCTCCTGTACAACTCCAGACGTGATTTTAGTAGGAGAAGTGTAGCCCTCTGCAGTTTTAATTTGGCAGGATAGTTGAGCATAGAATGTGGAAATGTTATGGAGTAGGTGAGGAGGGAAGTTAAGGGCACGAAGCTTGGCCCATAGCGTGTAATGGTCCACTGAGTCGAAAGCACAGGTGAGGTCTGCCATGCAGGTGTAGGTTGGTGACCTAGGGATTGCAAGTCTTCCCTTCACCACAGCCTGAAGGATGGTTAAGTTATCCCCTGTTCCCCTCCCCCGCATGAAAGCCGACTGCTCCGGGGGTAGTATATCATTCTAAATAGCCCAGTTCATCACGCGATCTGCGACTAGGGACATGTAAAGTTTTGCGGGGTTAGAAACTAGGCTAATTGGCCTGTAGTTGGCCGGATCTGACTTGTCGCCTTTTTTAAATATGGGGAAGATGACTATTTCAGTCCATTGTTTTGGGAAAATGTGAGATGATAGGGTGTGATTGAATTGGGAAAGAAGTTCATCTATTAGGAGGTTGTCGGGGCTGTGTTTCAAAAGGTCTGTGGGGATTTGATAAAGACCCGGGGCCTTCCTGGCAGTGGCCTGATTGATAGCCATAAGTAGTGAAGCCTTTGTAAATGGAGAGTCCAGGGGAAATGGAGGACGAATAGGGTTAATGGGATGGTAATTGTAGAGCCTGTTTAGGTATGTAGTAGTTGCTCTTCTGGATCGCCTGCGGGGTGGTTGATAGATGTCCCTAACGTATGTTTCCCATCTTGCCCTGGATATGGTTTCAGTGTAGGGGCAGGATTTGGTATGTTTGTGTTTAATAAGAGACCAGAAAGCTTGGGATGTGTTTGCTCTCTGAAGTTTGGTGTGCCATGTGTTAATATGTCTGGCCCTGGCTAATTTGTATGTGGTCTGAAGGTTGGCTTTTGTGTTATTGCGAAGGAGCATTGTAGTCTGGCTAGGTGAGATCAGGAAATTTTTTGTGGCTAGTTGGAAATCTTTTTTCAGTTTCAGGCATTCAGGAGTAAACCAGGGGGCGTGCCTAGGATTAGATGAAAAAGGTCTGGATGATGCTCGGAGGCCTTGCAGGGTCATGTTTGTGGTTATGATTTTGCAGAGAGAGTCGTACTTTGACGTTGTCGGTAGGTGAATATGAGATGGGGCTTTAAGGTCATGTAGGATTCCAATGTATAGGGCTGGGGTTGGGTGAAAGTTATATTTGATGTATGATGCTAATGGGGCAGTCCTTCTTGGGGAAAATTTGTTACTAACAATGAGATGGATTGAAAAGTAATCTGAGGTCGGAGTGGGTAGGATGGTAAGTGACGTGATTCTGGTGAGCATGGGAGCGGTAGTGACTATGTAATCTAGGACTGAAAATGAAGCTTTTGAGTGGAAGGTGGGAGCGCCAATTAGATCCCCAAAGGTCCTGCCATTTAGGATAGAGAGGCTATAGGTGCTGCAGGACTGCAACAACTTTTTGCCTCTCATATCGAGGGAGGTATCTGATGATGTTTGTTTGGATTTTAAGTTAGGGGGAGATGGATTATGGGGGGAATGTCGTTCAACGCTGCTGTCCTGGAGTTAAAGTCCCCCATGAATAGAAAGGATGAGGCTGACAGATCAATGGGCCCAACCACAGCCTCCATTAAGTCATAAGGGTCCCTTATCGCATGATGCAGGTAAACCCCCACCACATTAAGAGGTGGAGAATTATTAAGGGAGGATAAGGTGAGCATTATTAGGGATGATAAGCGTGTGACAATTGTGGGAGCCTTGAAGAGTGCTCTGGATACCATCATTTTTAAGCCCCCGATGCACGTCCCACTGCATGGGACCTCACCGCAGGGCAGTCGACATTATAAAAGGAACCCCCAGGACCTCCGACTCCGCCATCAGCCAGGTTTTGCACAAGAAGACTACGTCATTAGAGTAAATAATCTGAGAGGCCTCAGGGTTTTTAAGGGTGGAGGAAAGGCCGGCCACGTTCCAGGCTAGTATCTTGATGGAAAGTGATGGGCTAGAGCTAGGGAAACTGTGTTGTATTTTGAGCTTGCGTGAGAAGTTGGGAACCCTGCGGGGATCGGAGGGCGGGAACGGGGATGGTAGCAGGGGGAGGATATGTTATGCTGGTTAGAGAGGGGATTTGCGGAATTTGGTAGGGTAAATTTTGAAAGGTGCTGGGTGCTGGATCAGGTTTATTAGTGGGGCGACCTCTTTGGGGTAAGGGTATATGGAAGGATTATCTGAGATTCTTTGACTCCCGTGTGCTATTAAGTGACAGGGCTAGGGTAGGGGCCATGTAAAGGTTAGGGATAATAGTGCTGTTTGTGAGGTCAGCGGTATATGCGATGTTTTCGAAAGTCAGGGTCCCGTCCACCAATCTGGGTCGGGCTTCAATAGCCTTCAGTTGGTTGAAGTAAGGGATTTAAATTCGCCTCTTAGCCAGTGTAGTTTTAAAGTAACTGCGGTCGATGCCTATACGATTGAGACCCGGTTTTGTGCGGATGTCGGCAAGGTGAGCTATAAAAGCTGTCATGAAATTCTCCAGATCTGGTTGGTGGGAAAACTTGATGATGGTGGGAGGGAATGGACGCTCCTGTGTGGGACGACCCAAGGGGTGGATGGCTTCCAGCGAGATGGTATTGTAGTTAGGAATGTTTAGGTGTGCAAAGAGTATTCTAGAATGGTCTTGCCAGGTGATTGGAGGTATTGGGGGAGGCCAGTTAAAGACAACACAACACTCTCTCCTAGAGTAGTTTTCAATCTCCTCAACCCTAGCATCAAGATGGGAGGGGGCCTGTCTCAGCTCAGAAATTTCTGACCTTAGGGTCCCCAGCTCTTCCTGGACAGCTGCATGCCGCGTGTTTGCCAGAGTGTTTGATTCAGCAATTTGCTGGCGCAGTGCTGCGAGATGAGATTCTAGTTTTGTATCAATATTAGCGATAGCTGCCAGGATCATTGGAGTGTCGGGTTGGGTGGGGGGAGGGTAAGTGTGGTTTGAAGGGTTCATGGTGGGGTCAGAGCATTGCTGGCTCCTTTCTTTCTTCCCATCCTATCTGCGGATGGTGGTGGGATAACGGTGGGATTGTTTGTAGGGAGGTTAGAGGTGGGGGATCTTGAGGTTGCCTGTGATGGTTTGAAGGGATCTATCGTTACAGTTCCTGTGCCAGAACTATTTGAGCGAGTTATGGAGTTAGACCTTGTTTTGTTTAAACGATTAGGGGGCCCTGGGTTTGGCTCGATGCCCCCTATTAATAGCAATATGGTTAGGCAGATGGAGAAAGGGGGTATAGAAGGAAGTATTATGCGGCATGCCAGAGATGGTTTTAAGAGGTAAGGGAGTGGATAGTGTGGCTTGTTGAGGAATTTTTGTGATGGATGCAAAGGGGGAGGGAAAATGGCCTGGGATATGCAAGGAAGCGCACCTGCATAGGCAAAGGGGAGGTTGAGAGCAATAATCAGGCACAGCATGCTAAAGATTGGAGAGTAGATGGTTATAGTGGATTTAATTGCTATGGTTCTAGGAGTCCTCGGGCGAGGGTGTCTAGTCCTTAATATGATGTGGTGTGGCTGGCCCAAGCTCATACATCTTGATTGTGTTGCTCGAAGCAAGCTGTATTTGAACATCATTAAGGCAATACAAGTACTGAAATTGATGCCGCTAAGCTGAGCAGACCCTGCTGATGAACCATGCATGTTTTAACATCTTGTGATGGATAAGTGGTTTGTATTCAGAAGGATGTAAATATTTATGCATAAGCCCACCATAACGTATAAAGAAACAACATACATACGTCTCATACTTACATACGAAATCTGGTGCAGAGTTTGATCAGATGTGATGTCTAACTGACCATGGGGACGAGTAGCTGGATCCGGTCTATTGCGTGGTTGATTACTGATGTTGAGGCTAGTGTAGTGGTGCTTTGGTGCCAGGCCTGTGTCTTCAAAAGAGATGTGCCCACGTGTGATTGCTGTATTCTTGTGGTGTATGTAACATGGGATCGGCCTTGTAGATCGTTGCGGATCGTTGATTTCAAATCCCTTAATGAATTGGGAGTATAGCAATACGCTGTTTTAATAATGCGAGATCCATCGCAGTCCGCTATGCAATGTCCCATCTGTGGGTCCCATATGGGTTCAAGTTGCATTAAATTATATAGATATAAAGGATAGCCCACCTTGAGAGAAATGGATGAGTTGCAAGTTAAAAGTTCGGGAGGCCGGTCCATGTTGAGTTTTTTGATTCGGTTAGCAAATCCTGCCACCCATAGGGGCTCGACATACTGATGATTTAAGTATCCTTTGGGTGGGTAGGTGTATTGCATATATATTTGCAGCATGGTCGGAAGTGTGTGATTCATTGCCAACAGGTGGGAGTTGATCGGCAGATATATATTTGTGGTAGATGTTTCCATTAAGCCACGCGTTAAAAATACACCAAAGAAAATTAAGCCAACAAATAATATTAATTTTATTATAAGTAGATTCGCCAGACTCCTGATAACAATCAGTTCGCAGCGCTTGAACAGGGCGTGCCCGTGCTCTGGGTAGCCGTGCATGATTGTTTGATTTGACCTTCCTAGTTCCCTTTAAGTAAACAAAACCAAAAGTTAACCATGAATTGTAAATACCGTAAGGGAAAAACTCACCAATTGAAAAGACAATTAATAGACATCGTAAATCCAAGCTAGCCCTAAAAGTCGAAGAAAAAATGGCGGCCGACGGAGCGCAAGAAAAACACGTCCACACTGTTCAAACACAGGTGGCGATACTCAATATCCTTAAGTGTGTAGTCTGGTGTAACTATTGTAGCAAAAAATTACCTATTTTCCCTAATTAAAAGTTCCTTAACTTGTGTTTATTTTTTAAACCATCTGGGTAAATGTTATTTTAATTTAAATTATCCTTAAGTGTATAGTCTAGTGTTAGCAAAAATTACTTATTTTTCCCTACATAGGTTTCTTAAATTTTTTTTTTGAAAACCATTCGGGTAAATGTTATTTTAGTTAGTAATTTGGGTAGAGTACCTTAATACCTATTTAAAAAACCTAAATTTATAGGTAGATCTACTATAGTTTTTAAAATATCCTCAAGTGTATATTCTGGTGTAGCTATTGTAGCAAAAAATTACCCATATTTCCCTACTTAAAAGTTCCTTAACTTGTGTTCATTTTTAAAAACATCCGGGTAAATGTTATTTTAGTTAGAAATTTAGGTAGAGTACCTTAATAATTATTTAAAAAACCTAAATTTATGGGTAGATCCACTATAGTTTTTAAAATATCCTAAAGTATGTAGTCTGGTGTAACTATTGTATTAAAAAATTACCTATTTTCTCTACTTAAAAGTTCCTTAACATGGTTTTTTTTTTGGAAACCATCTAGGTAAATGTTATTTTATTTAAGACTTTAAGTAGAGTACCTTAATACCTATATTAAAAAAACCTTAATTTATAGGTAGAAATACCGATAAAATCCTAAGCGTATAGTCTGGTGTAGCTATTGTAGCAAAAATTACTTATTTTTCCTTACTTAGTTTCTTAACTTTTGTTTTTTTTGGAAAATATCCGGGTAAATGTTATTTTAGTTAGTAATTTGGGTAGAGTTTTCTTAATACCTATTTAAAAAACCTAAATTCATAAGTAGATCTACTATAGTTTTTTTAAATATCCGTAAGTGTATAGTCTGGTGAAGCCATTGTAGCAAAAAATTACTTATTTTTCAAGAATAAAAAGTTACTTATCTTGTGTTTTTTCTAAAAACAATCCAAATAAATGTTATTTTAGTTAGTAATTTGGGTACAGTACCTTAATACCTATTTAAAAAACCTAAATTTATAAGTAGATATACTATAGTTTTTTGAAAATCCTAAACGTATAGTCTGGTGTAGCTATTGTAGCAAAAATTACTTATTTTTCCTTACTTAGAAGTTTCTTAACTTTTTTTTTTTTTAAATATCCAGGTAAATGTTATTTTAGTTAGTAATTTGGGTAGAGTACCTTAATACCTTTTTAAAAAACCTAAATTCATAAGTAGATCTACTATAGTTTTTTAAAATATCCGTATGTGTATAGTCTGTTGAAGCCATTGTAGCAAAAAATTACTTATTTTTCCCGACTTAAAAGTTTCTTATCTTGTGTTTTTTCTAAAAACAATCCAGGTAAATGTTATTTTAGTTATTAATTTGGGTAGAGTACCTAAATACCAATTTAAAAAACCTTAATTTAAACGTAGATCTACTATAGTTTTTTAAATATCCTAAAGTGTATAGTCTGATGTTGTTATTGTAGCAAAAATTACCCATTTTTCCTTACATAAAAGCTCCTTAACTAGTGTTTTTTTTTTTAACCATTTTAATAAATGTTTTTTTAGTTAGTAATTTAGGTAGAGTAATTAAAATACCAATTTTAAAAACCTATATTTATAGGCAGATCAACTATAGTTTTTAAAATATTCTTAAGAGTATAGTCTGGTGTTATCAAAAATTACCCATTTTTCCCTACATAAGTTTCTTAACTGGTGTTGATTTTAAAAACCATCTAGGTAAATGTTATTTTAGTTAGTAATTTAGGTAGAGCACCTTAATACCTATTTAAAAAACCTTAATTTATAGGTAGATATACTATAGTTTTTAAAATATCCTTAAGTATGTAGTCTGGTGTAACTATTGTATCAAAAATTACCCATTTTCTCTACTTAAAAGTTCCTTAACTTGGGTTCATTTTGGAAACCAGCTAGGTGAATTTTGTTTTATTAAGGACTTTAAATAGAGTACCTTAATACCTATTTAAAAATTAAAATTTATAAGTAGGTATACTATAGTTTTTAAAATATCCTTAAGTGTATAGTCTGGTGTAGCCATTGTAGCAAAAAATTTTCATGTTTCCTTAAATAAAAGCTCCTTAACTTGTGATTATTTTGTAAACTATTTTAATAAATGTGTTTTTAAGTTAGTAATTTAGGTAGAGTACGTAAATACCTTTTTTAAAAACCTAAAATTATAGGTAGATCTACTATAGTTTTTAAATTATCCTTAAGTGTATAGTCTGGTGTTAGCAAAAGTTACTGATTTTTCCCTACATAAGTTCCTCAACTTTTTTTTTTAAATCCATCTGGGTAAATGTTATTTTAGTTAGTAATTTAGGTAGAGTACCTTAATACCTATTTAAAACGCTTAAATATATAGGTAGATCTACAGTAGTTTTTGAAATATCCATAAGTGTATAGTCTGGTGAAGTTAGTGTAGCAAAAAATTACTTATTTTTCCATACTTAAAAGTTTCTTAACTTGTGTTTATTTTTAAAAACATCTAAGTAAGTGTTATTTTAGTTAGTAATTTGGGTAGAGTACCTTAATACCTATTAAAAAAACCTAAATTTATAGGTAGATCTACAATAGTTTTTAAAATATCCATAAGTGTATAGTCTGGTGAAGTTAGTGTAGCAAAAAATTACTTATATTTCCCTACTAAAAAGTTCCTTAACTTGTGCTTTTTTTGTAAACCATCCAAGTAAATGTTATTTTAGTTAGTATTTTGGGGAGAGTACCTTAATACCTATTAAAAAATCCTAAATTTATTAGTAGATCTACTATAGTTTTTAAAATATCTGTAAGTGTGTAGTCTGGTGTAACTATTGTTTCAAAAAATTACCCATTTTCTCTACTTAAAAGTTCCTTAACATGGGTTTATTTTGGAAACCATCTAGGTAAATGTTATTTTATTTAAGACTTTAAGTAGAGTACCTTAATACATATTTAAAAAACCTTAATTTATAGGTAGAAATACCGATAAAATCCTCAGCGTATAGTCTGGTGTAGCTATTGTAGCAAAAATTACTTATTTTTCCTTACTTAATAGTTTTTTAACTTTTGTTTTTTTTGAAAAATATCCGGGTAAATGTTATTTTAGTTAGTAATTTGGGTAGAGTTTTCTTAATACCTATTTAAAAAACTTAAATTTATGGGTAGATCTACTATAGTTTTAAAAATATCCTCAAGTGTATAGTCTGGAGTAGCCATTGTAACAGAAAATTACTCTTTTTTCCTACTTAAAAGTTCCTTAACTTGTGTTTATTTTTAGAAACATTTAGGTATTTTTTTTTAGTTAGTAATGTAAATAGAGTACGTTACTATCTATTTAAAAAACCTAAATTTATGGGTAGATCTACGATACTTTTTAAAATATCCTTAACTGTGTAGTCTCGTGTAACTATTGTAGCAAAAAATTACCCATTTTCTCAACTTAAAAGTTCCTTAACTTGTGTTTATTTTGGAAACCATCCAGGTAATGTTATTTTAGTTAGGACTTTTAAGTAGAGTACCTTATTACTAATTAAAAAAAACCTAAATTTATAAGTAGTAATATCTATAGTTTTTAAAATATCCTAAGCGTATATCTGGTGTAGCCATTGTAGCAAAAAATTACTTATTTTTCCCTCTTTAAAGTTCCTTAACTTTAGTTTTTTTTATACCATTCTATTAAATGTTATTATAGTTAGCAATTTGGGTAGAGTACCTTAATACCTATTTAAAAAACTTATATTTATGAGTAGATCTACTATAGTTTTTTTAATTATCAATAGGTGTATAGTCTGGTGTAGCCATTGTAGCAAAAATTGCCCAATTTTTCTTATATAAAATCTCATTAACTTGTGTTTATTTTAAAAATTATCTTAATAAATATTATTTTAGTTTGTAATTAAGGTAGAGTACCTAAATACTTATTTTAAAAACCTTAAATTAGAGGTAGATCTGCTTTAGTCTTTAAATTACCCTTAAGTGTATAGTCTGGTGTTAGCTAAAATTACCCATTTTTCACTACATAAGTTCCTTAACTTGTGTTTATTTTAAAAACCATCTAAGTAAATTTTTTTTTAGTTAGTAATTTGGGTAGAGTACTTTAATACCTACTTATAAAAAACCTAAATTTATGGGTAGATATACTATCGTTTTTTAAAATATCATTAAGTGTATAGGCTGGTGTAGCCATTGTAGCAAAAAATTACCTATTTTCCCTACTTAAAAGATCCTTAACTTGTGTTTATTCCGTGGGACCTCGGAATAGGGTCACCACCGTATGGGCTGAAGTTGGCAGCACCATACAAGGAGGAAAACGGCCCTATGCCCCAGGCAACGCAACAAGTCAGTTTGGGACCCCTTGCCGAGACTTTCTGTCTCTTATTTAGCAGCCTTCGTGGAGGTTGGACGTCCTTTTGCATGCGTGCAAAAGTAGTGTTAAACTGACAATGAAATAAAGAGTTATTTCATCAAAGTCCCAACTAAGAGTCTTTTCATCAGTTATTTACCAGAAAACATCTATGGCAAATTTCAACAGGTTATGGGTCCTGCAAACAGTGAGTAACAGAATGAAATTCTTCAATTAGCTAATTTAGTGGAAAGTTAGTTAAGGTTAGGGCTAGGGTTTTGGAAATAGGCCTAAACACGTGTATGGTCTTTTGTTGCAAGGCAGAGTTACTGCGGAGATCTACCAGGCTATTAATTGTTCAAAAAGACTTGAACAAATCAAAGGACTGGAATAAATTATTCCTAAGATATATCTAACAAGTTTTAGAATGTCTGAAGATGGGGAATTCCGGGAGACACGGATCAGTTATTTAGCCTTTGGATTTCGACCGTTGGATGAATACAACTATGTCTATTGGAAGGCAAAGATGAGTCTGCAGTTGGAAAATATGAGGTTGCTTAACCACATCAAGGATCCCAAGCCAGAAGAAGCGACCGACAAGTGGATGCTGAACGATTCGAAGGCAAGGACAACCGTTGGACTTTGCGTCGAGAGCAGCCAGATGAAGTATATCCAACATCTCGGAACAGCTTACGAAGTCTGGAAGGCTTTGGAGAGAGAACATGGTAATTCTTTTAGGATTGTCCATTACCAGAACCTTAGGGTACTGTTTAGGATGATATGGCCAAGTGGAAGTGTAGTGGACTACATTTCGAAGATGCTGGACATCCTTTACGAGCTGGATCAGGCGGGTCAAGAAGTGCCGGATGACATCGCAGCGACGTGTATCCTTGCTGGACTGCCGGATTCGTAGAACACTTTCGTTTCCACGATCGAGAACCGCGACCCGGACATCACGCTAGCTGGGGTCTGCCAGCAGATAAAAGCTTTGCGGACGACAACGCAGAGACCGCTAACTTCTCAAGGTCACGGACGAGTGACCAAAAGGCAGCCTTTCGTGCGCGCAAGTCGACGGCCGGAAAGCAGTTGTGAAACCGGCGATTTGCTAATCGAAGGCCGGTAAATCGGTTAGTAAGCCGGCAAGAGACTGCCGGAAAACAAGGTAAGCCACTGGTAAGGGAACAACCGGCGATCTGCAGATCGAAGGCCGGTAAATCGGAGGTCCGAGGATCGAAGATGATGCGAGAGAGTTCCGGGCTGGCGAGTGAATTTGGGCTCCTCGCCAGCGAGTCATCATGGTGTGTGGACTCTAAGACCACCAGCCATATGACGTCTAACGGAAAGTTTTTCTTCAGTTTCCAGAAGTCTACAAATAAGATGAAGTGTGCCAATGGACGACACACAGAAATTTGCGGCACGGGGTCTGG
The DNA here is from genome assembly GCA_034698625.1 of Julus scanicus. Lineage (NCBI taxonomy): Eukaryota > Metazoa > Arthropoda > Diplopoda > Julida > Julidae > Julus > Julus scanicus. The sequence goes on from JAQGBW010002825.1 coordinate 12,936, forward strand.
TACAGTTAGTTACAAATCTCCGTCGGGTTTCGTTCAACAACTGTTGTTGAACGATGTGCTGTTCGTGCCCTCGCTACAGGAGAATCTGCTTAACGTAGCGAGGAGTTTCCAGGACGGTATCGATTTTGAATTCAGCGCGACGGCTGTCCACCTCATCCCGCCGGGAAAGGCCGACAACCGGGATTGTGCCAGAACCGAACTAATCAACGGTTTATACGTGTTACAGGTCTTACCGGTAGAAGAAGCTGCCAACATCGCGCGTGCAGCCGGCAATTGGAATTGCTTGCACTGACGTTTCGGACACCGCGACACCATCGCCATTCGTAAGATGGTTCGCGACCAGTTAATGACAGGTTTGGAGATGGTGTCGGAGGTCGATTCCGGCACCACTTGTGTGAGTGTTGCATATGGGGGAAGCTGGCGTCCGCCGAGTGCTGCGGCATGCGGCATTGGACTTGATCCACACAGACTTGTGTGGACCGTTTAGGTTGCATCAGCAGGTGGGAGCCGTTGCCTGCTGACCTTTGTGGACAACTTTTCGAAGTTCACCGTGGTGAAATTCATCAAACAGAAGAGTCAGGTCGCCGAGGCGACCTGGGACTTTGTGGCTGCTATGCGTACGAAGTTCGAGCGACACATCAAGGTCATCAGGAGCGACAACGGCCGAGAATACGTGAACCGGGAGGTTCACGACCACCTACGATCCTGCGGGATTGTACACGAGTACACCGTGGTGTACACACCGCAACAAAACAGAGTTGCAGAAAAACAAAATCGTTCGCTAATTGAGATAGCAAGGTGTTTGCTGCTCGACTCCAAGCTGCCCAAACAGTATTGGGCAGATGCGGTGCTATGGGCCGCATATTTGCAGAACCGGCTGCCGACCGCTAGTGTAAGCCGAACGCCGTTTGAGTTGTTTAAAGGCGTAAAGCCGGAGGTTGCGCACGTCTGGGTGTTCGGATGCCGGGCGTTCAGCCTCGTTCCGGAACAACAGCGGCGCAAGCTCGATGACCGAGCTCGCGAAGGGTCCTCATCGGTTACAAAGAGACGGTAAAGGGTTGCCGGCTCCTGGATGTAACCACCGGCGCTGTGTGGTAAGCACATACAGCTCGTTTAAAAGAGGACAAGACCGGAAGCAGCCTGCGAGCATATAACCTTTTGGATCAAGAAGGGGATTGGCATCCCGAGTGGTATGTTCCCCGGAGGAGTTCGCCGAGGCGGACCAGTCCTCCGAAGAGACCGACGACAACGTAGAGGTACCAGACGTCGTCCGGAACCAGGCGACGTCGCCGGCTAGTCATCACTCACCGGCCGAGAGGGAGACCGTAAAGGAGTGCAGCCGAGGCCACACTACCGGAAAGAATTCCGGTACCTGCCGGAGAGGTACGTCGAAGGAAACGAGTAATGGCAGGTCAACACCTGGAGCGCTTGAGATTCAGAGCTGATGCCGGAATCTCGAGCGAGGAGAAGCCTGTTGACTGGTCCAAGGTCCAGGAACGTCCCCAGAGAGAGCGTGCGCTATAAGCGCATGCCGCCAAGGAGAAGATGACATCGTTGAGTGACCAATTAAGTATGGGAACTCATAGACCTGCCCGAGGGTAGGAAAGCAATACGCTGCAGGTGGGTTTTAAGGCCAAGCAGGATGCAGATGGCAAGATTTACACCCACAAGGCACGACTGGTGGCTTGTGGAAACTCCCAGAAGTACGGACGTGATTACTTCGACACATACGCTCCGGTGGTGCGGCACGACATTGTACGAGTATTGTTGTCTGTCACAGCCGCAAAGCAGCTTAATGTAAGGCAGCTCGATGTCAAGTTGGCGTACTTGAACGGCGATCTGCAGGAGGAGCTGTACATGGAGCAGCCACCTGGTTTCGTCATGACTGACTAGGAAGAAAAGGTGTGGCGCCTTAAAAAGAGCATCTACAGACTGAAACAGTCGGCCCGTACATGGAATGCCAAGGTGGTGGAAGTGCTCTGTAAGATGGGATTTCGGCAGAGTGCAGCAAATGCGTGCTTGTTCATGAAAACAGGCGAAGAAAGCGGCAAGATGACGTACATCTTGCTGTATGTTGATGATCTTCTGGTGGCCAGTGAGTCCGCGGATCTCACGAAGAAAATCGGCCAGCAACTCCACGAACACTTTGAAGTTCGGGACCTAGGTGAGGTGTCCTTCTACCTAGGGATTAAGGTGGAGCGTGACAGCGATGGAAGTTTCCTGCTGTCCCAGAAGGCTTAGATTGACGCAAAGTGTAAGACGCACGGACTTCATGAGGCGAAGTCCGCACGCACGCTAATGGAAACGGGTTTCTTGGCAGGGACTTCCGAGGACAGCATGTGCAGTTTAGGAAGCTCGCTTTGAAGCAAGAAAACATGCTTTTGTTAATGCAACAATAGGGACAACCCATTAAAAAGGACACAGTGAAAACCAAAGCTGGAGTCCCAGTGCCTATCCTAACTGATGCTCAAGTTAGGTGGAGTCACTTGAAGCCGAGTCATAGCTATCATGGAACAAATAATTCCAATCAGAATCGGTCTCAAAACGGTCAGAGATCGAACTTCTCAAACCGTTATTAAAAGGGAGGAACAGGTGGAAATCCACAGCCTGCCCAAGCAACTGTGTCCCCGTCGAACAACACAACCACGCAGAATACCGCTTCAGTTAAGCAGAACAGGGTCCAGTTAATGAAGCTGGATGACCCTAGGCTCATAGAGGCCATAAACAAGAACCCTGACAAACAACCAGCTTGTATAGTCTGTGGTAGTAAGGGTACAAACACCCTCCATTGTCCAAAAGGATGTGGAAACAGATTTTTGACAAACAATCTGTTAGTTCTACCGGTTAAACAACAGGTGAACACAGCTATTGCCAACACCTCGCTGTCAGGAGACCTTTTGGTCTATGCAAAATGCAGCTTGGATGGTGTGGAGCACTAAGTGTTGCTCAATCCTGGAGCAAATGTCTTCCTTGGAGGAAAACAACACCATGAACAGCTACAGAGTCAGGGTAAACCCATGACAAAATGTAGACGAAGTGTTCAACTGGCAGATCAGGTGAAGAACGAGTATGAAGCCTTACTCGCCACCATCGAAGTTGTACTGGAAGGTCGAACGTACCTTCAGGAAATCCCGATCATCCCCTCGTATGATCAATCCATAAACATACTTGGGATGGATTTCCTCAGACAGGCAGAAATCTTTGTGGACTGTGGTGGCACACAGTGGCAGTTCAAGAACTTTGTCTTGCAGAACATAGTTGCAGAAGCACCTATGAGCCTGGTGGATAAGATCGAGAAGGTCTATCCTAACACCAGTTTCGAAGATTTAAGAGAAACTTCTCAAGTGAATCACGTGAATGTGCCTGAGGCCTTACAAGACATCACCCTAAGAAGTGATGAGGTTTAACACCTCTCTGCAAAAGACCGAGATGCGGTTAACCAGTTACTGGAATTTCATCGTGGGATCTTCGAAGAGCCTGAGCAAGCAGCTAATGTTCCCCCACAGAGGATCGAAGTCAAACCTGATGCTCAGCCTTTTGCGATCAGGGCATACTCAGTGTCTCCAATGAAGAAGAAAATTCTTCAGAAGGTCAACGACCTTATCATAAAGGGCTACATGGCACCCTCTTCTTTTCCTTGGAAAGCACCATCAATGCTAGTTCCCAAGCCTGGCAATGCCAGTGAATACCGCATGGTCACGGACTTCTGTGCCCTGAATGCAGTAACTATACCTGACAGATATCCTCTACCTAAGATCAACTTTGGGGATGAGTAACTAAAACTCTACCCTGGTCCATCAACTGAAGATGGATTACACTTTACAGAATCTTCTGCTTCTTTACCGAGTACCTTGGTCGTGGTACTCCGTCTTTACTCTTTCTGGGGCTTACTTGTTCTCCTTTCTCTTGCTTAATCAACTCTTTATCACTTAATTATATTCAACATAAATCAACTTTATTTAATATCAATCATATTCAACTTAAATCAACTTTATAAAACTTATTCAACTCCTAATCAATTATTTTCAGTTGACAGATTAATCTCACTTTTTTAATTCACTTTCTTATTTAACTCAATATTCTCTATTATAAGGAGCACATTGGCTCGCATAATCCTTAATCATCCCAACTTCTCATGGGGTCAATGTATATTTTCTCAACTCAATTATCAACTTCTCAACTGGTCCTACTGGACTACATTTTATCATGGGATTCATACCTTGCATTCTGTCAGAGGGTATGTTCCTTTTAATATTTGGACCTGGCTCAGCTGGGTCAGTCCTTATCATCACTTGTCTTTTCCCAACCTCCTAGGTATTTCTTATTTTCATTATCCCTATCCTTAGGGTTCATTTTATTCTTATTCTCAATAACTCCACCATCCTCATCAGCCCAGTGTACACCTCTTACTCTAATCCTGAGGTTGTATCGATGAGGTGGGTTTACCACTTTGCCTCTTTTTGGCTTATTTTGTCCAACTTTTTGTATTTCATCTGTGTTAACTTTACTCTTATCATCAAAATTACTCGTAGGGTCCATTTTGTCTACAACATGGGTTTTACTGCCAAGGGGGTTATCCTTAGGGTCGTCGTTTCTGATTTTCCATCCTTTTAACCTTCCTGCATATACTCTTTTACTAGGGTTCCTCCCTTTCTTTATCTCATAATTAACCGGACCTGTCTGCTGAACTACTTGATATGGTCCTTCCCATCGTGGGGCGAGTTTCTTGCCCACGCCTGGTTTATGTTGGCCAATTTTCAAGTAAACAGTATCACCTACTTTAAACTTAGGTACTACGGTACCCTTATCATATTGCTTCTTTGCTTTTTCAAAGTGCTTCGTTATTTGCTTGGCGGCCTCTTCATGTGCCAATCTCATCCTTAGTCTAACCTCTTCATGATATTGATCATCAATATTTGTTGGTATCCTCTTAGGAGTTAGTATGTACTCAAATAGCATGTTATAATCCTGCCCAAACATCAGAAAATATGGTGTCTCATTAGTGCTGGTATGGGGAATTGAGTTATATGCACTCACAACATAGGGAATCCACTGATCCCAATCTTTTTGGCTTTGCTCAACATAGTGTGACAGAGAATTAGCTAATATCTGGTTGTATCTTTTTGTTGCACCATTCGCTTGAGGGTGGTAGGCTGTTGTTTGAATTTGTTTTATTCTTAATAATTTACAAGTCTCTTTCATTAATTCCGAAACAAAATTAGTCCCTCTATCAGTGAGTAACTGGATAGGCGCTCCAAAAGGTAGTACTATCTTTTCTGCAAAAACTTTAGCAACTGTTTCAGCCTTTTGATTCTTTAAAGCGAACACGCACACATAACGAGTTAAATGATCAATCACAACCAGAATATATTTCATTCCTGTCAAACTTGTAGG
>JAQGBW010002826.1:0-18327 GCA_034698625.1 Julus scanicus
TGAAACTTTTTTATTTTGAAAATGAAGTGAAGGGCAAATTTTACCATTGAAATACATAGGGTACCAAACCCCCTTAATCAGAAAAATCTGGAAAAATGTCGTGGAATTGGCAGTGAAACAGATCCTTGGAAATTTGTAGGAAGGGCCTTTTTATGTTCCAATAAATTTTCTGGACACCCTACTTTTCAAAAATATTAAGGACGTCCATGAGGGGCGGGGAAGGGGGAAGGGGTCTGGTCTAAAATGGACACCATGTGGATAGGGGTAGGGCGGGGTCAATTTTTAAAGGAATTTCGGTGACGTCCTTTTTGAAGGGCCCCTAAGATGTTTCTTGTAGACAGTGTGCACATGCAAAGATGGATACATAGGAAGGGGTAAAAACTGATCTCTAGTTATTATTTAATAATAAGTCCAACTGTCCAAAATGGAAAAATGTCGTGGAATTGGTAGTAAAACTGATACTTGGAAATTTATTGGATGGGCCTTCGTATGTTCCAACAAATTTTCTGGCTATCCTACTTTTTAAAAAAAAATGACGTCCATGAGGGGGGGAGGGTCTGAGCTAAAAGGGACACCATGTGGACATGGGGTAAGGCGGAATGAATTTTTGAAGGAATTTCGAGAACGTCTTTTTTGAATGGCTTCTTGTAGACAGTGTTCACATGCAAAGATGGAGTAAAAACTGGATCTCTAGTTATTATTTAATAATAAGTCCAACTGTCCAATGAAGACAATTCCATAGCCATTTTTAATGTAGACCGCCTAGCTTATTTAATGAGGAAATTAGGAGTCAAACTATAAATGTTGGCTAGTGGGTAGACATCTATGGTATCATTTTGGCTTGAACTTGTTCCCCTTCCACCCACCAGGATCTGCTTTTTTGTAGTTGTCACCATTGCGATGTCATGTGCACAGCACGCTTTCAAGAACTTGATCTGCAAGCCTTAACCTACGCCCCCAGTATTAAATTTAAATGTAAACACTTTAGTGGAATAAATATGCTTACTTTTTGAGGAGTTATTAAGGGACAGCAAAGGATAAGACCTACTTTGTGCATTTATTTATTATCTCAAAAATGAAATGAGTCTACGACTATAAAAGTTACTTCAGAATATATGTTTTTAAACGAGTAGGCAAGAAGTGAATCATGTAGTCTGCTAACATTGTATAGATTAATTGTGGTATGGCTGCCAAGTTTACCCTTTAATATCTTGAGACTAGGATTCCAACAGAAGTTACAGAACAGAGTTGAATAACGTTTTGTGTCATTTTTGGAAAGTGGTTCTAAATCAGCAATCCTAAGCAAACTTTTCGTGGATTTGCAAAGCTGTTTATAAGCAGGGACTGCCCTAAACACTGAAATATACAATCGCTGGCTAAGTACCAGGCTGAGCCCTGATTGAGTTGCCCCTTAAACATTGTAACAACATGTTCACAAATGTTAATGATCTTTTGTTGGCTTGATAATATAGCATTTAATGTACATGTATTTCGCAAAACATTTGTTGAAAATTTATTTTCTTTAATAATTAAATTGTGTATCCGGGCAGACAAAACTTTTAGACTGAGTATGCTACTGTGTCGGGGTGTTTGGGAACTCTTACACTATTTTTATAAAAACGTCTTCTGAAATTTTTAAGAATTTTTACAATTGCTTTTTTAATTATTTCAAAAAGTTGATTTTGTATTTATTTGTGTTATTTCAGGTCGTTGATTGCCTGTTTGCTCTAGGAGGACTGGTTAGCTCATTTTTGTAATAAATGTGTGATTGTTGCTACATGTATTTGAGGGTTGATGCAAGGAAAGGAGAGGGTGTGGTTTTGTCATCCTCGGCTTTCCTTCAGTTTGTTTCTCAAACCTAGATTAGTAATTATCAAATTGTTTCATTTTTAATGCAATTCTTGAAAATGTAGGCTCAGAAAAAGGGATTCGAAGGCCCGCAATTAGGGGTGAAAGTAGCCGACGAAAACAAGCGTTTGTTCAGCCAAGAACAGTTGTCGGAAAGTCAACGAATTATCGGACTGCAATACGGGACAAACAAGGGAGCGTCACAAGCTGGCATGACTGCATACGGGACAACTCGGCAGATACTTCCTGATGGTAGATAACAGTTTCATAAGGTTCTATTAAGATCGGTGCCGTAACTATGGGGTAGCAAAATCAACCAATGCTTAGGGGCCTTAGGCTTGAGAGGTACTTCCCCGAGGGTCCATATATCTGCTTCAGACGTAGGACTACGTCTTTTTTTCAGTATGGGGGGTGTAAGTAAGCAGCGGTGTAGGGGACCCAAAATAAATGATGCTTGTGGGCTCACAAATTGTAGTTATGGCACCAATTCCAATCCACACAAAGCGGGCGGGCGGGGCAAAACATTCCCTCCAACAGTCTGTTTTGTGTGCTCATGTTCAGTGTGTAGTTTTGCAAAAAATGTCTGTAGGGCCAATGTTTGCTTTTTCTGTTTCCACGTTTAGCCACTCTGCCATGATTGAATATTCTGCTTATGATGGTTGGTGGCAAAATTAGAAAATCCTTATGCACAAATGAAGAATTGCCCATTAACTCCTCAAGATGATGCCATGGCTTATGAGTGCAAGACTTCAATTTTAATCATCATCAGCTGCTTCTGAGAAAATAGTGCAATTAATTTCTTAAGTATATTAAGAAACTAATCGGCATAATTTTCCCATTTATAAATTGTCATTTGTCCGTCGTTGCGTCCTTTTATACTACTGTCCAAACTGTCCGATGCTTTGATGTTCATTTCATTTCGAGGATATACGGTATGTAAACTTGCGAACTTCCAGATACCATTTGTGCCTTTATTCTCAAGGTCCATTTCTCATTAATCCTGTTGTTAGGAATGAGACTAACATTCTTTGGTTATTGAGTTTATTTGAAAAGTAACTGTCATTTTACTTCCATATTAAAATTATATAGAAAAATTTATTCTTTTATGGTCTTTCTTGAAATATAGCTGGCTTGTACATAAAGGGTAAACGAAGGCTTGACAATTTGCAAAATTATTACTAAAGATTCTCGGCATTATTGTTAGCCATTTTGAAACCAGACTCATGCCGACAGGAAATCCAAAAGTATGACAATATACCTAATAACTTCTCTTTCCACTTACTGAAAGAAATTGTTTCAAAACAACAGTTTGAAAAGAAACCGTTACTTTAATGTCCGATTTAATTAAAGTCGTAGCGTATCTTTCACACTATTTCATTGAAGTGAATCACAAAAGTTTAAAAAATTTCTTAAAAAAGAAAATTCAACTTGCACTTATTTAGTTGATTGCCGCCTTTTTTCTTGCATTTTTGCTGCAGCCTTTTTCTTCATGATCTGCAGCCGCTTATCTGCAGACATCATGGAACTAGAGCTTGCAGATTTCGACGAAAGGACATTAGATGAAGACGAACCATTGCCCCCTGCCGAGGCAGCCGATGTTGTTTTAGGAGCGGAGATTGTGGCCAGGGTAGATGCAGAGGACGATTTAACAGGTAAGAAACTACTACCTGCACTCCCAACATTACCCGTTGGAGTAGTGGGCGTTTGAACAGTAGTACTGCTACTGCTAGAACTACTTATTGAGCTTGTCTTTGAAGATAAGATCAAATTTGAGAACCCACCGGATTTGATTCCACCACTCGAGCTTTGGGTTATGCTTTGTTTCGCGATATTGGATCCCGAGTTGGACGATTTCAACGAAGGCATAGATTTCCCCGCACTCGGTTGAGATGTCTTCTGAACTTGATGAGATTTTCCACTAAGGCTCAATGCTAAACCGGCAAGCCCGATGGGTTTATTTCCCGTAGCGGTCGCGGAAGTCGAAGAAGCCGCACCGGTTACCTGATCAATTGAACGCAATTTGAAAATTAATAACAGAACAAAAAATTTGAGAAGTTACGAAACTAGACACTTAATCTTGCCTTTGGTTCGGCTCGCTTAAAAATATGGGTTTGTGGTGGTGGAGCAACAACTGGTTCTGGTTTTGATGGCTTCCCAACGATACTGCTCTCTTTAGTGGAAGCTGGTACCACTGGCTTTGAAGCTTTCTGGTTTTTACTTGCCTGTTAGCATAAAAAAAAATAATTAAGCCAGCTGATATGGCTTCTGCTATCACCTGAAGCAAGTCACTAACCATTTTTCTCATATTTTTGGTACACTTGGCACAATACCACACCAAACGTGGGTCGTTGACTTCATGGTCTGTTATAATGGGTTTATGGCATTCCTAAATGCAAAAACAATCTTCATTACTTTGATACTTTTTAGAGTTAATCATAATATTCTAGGTTAGTATTACTGTAGAAAATGAATTAAGACAAGCACCTGATGATAAAGACTGTGACAATCCTGGCATTCTACGAGAGTATTTCCAGAGGCTACATCAAACGACCTAAATATACAAGAAAACAATTTTAAAACTAAAATTTACCATGAATTTTGAAGTTCATCCACGATTTGAGTTTCGTACCTGCACACTACACAGGCCAAGCCCATTTCCAAGGCAATGTCCGTAGCATTGGTATTGTCATCAGAACTGTCTTCATCTTTTACCACAAAAGCAGGGGATGGCGTACGTATCACTATTTTCTCTAATCGAGACTTTTTGATTTCTGGCACTACCTCTATTTCTTGTTTCAACTGCAGGAGACACAAAGTACGTGCATACATTAGAAATTGAATGCTTTGATAGTTTTCAAAAAAACGGCATTAAGTATTTCACAAAAATTGAACCTTATCAAAAGTACGCTTTTCTGCCTCCTTTCTTTTGGTGTCATCTTCCTTAATTGCAATTTTCTTAGAGGGTTGCTGAGGTGCCTCCAAAACTTGTTTTGAAGAAAGCTTCTTGGAGCCATAATTTAAGATCTGGTAAGAAAAATGTACAAATGGAATTCTTGAAAAATAGTTGACATTAACAATAAGTTGATAAAGATTTATCACGAACTAACACCAAACTAAAATTCCACCCTAAAACTCACTTTCACTGGCTCTTGTCCGTATATCGAGGGTGATGTATGATGATGTAGGCCGTCATCTAACAATTGTTTTAATTGTTCAGTGGAATCTTTTGCTTTTGAGTGTAGTAAACGCAAAGCTTTCACAAACAACGGATCTAATTCAAACGTAGCCATTCAAAAACCGAAATTACACGACCTTTCCACAGGATTCTGTCACTGAAACTTCATTCAACTTGAAAGGATGTTCCATAGAGCGCCATAACATAAAATTCACATTTCATTCTGCTAGCAAGCTGCCCAGTGCCAGTGCCGCAGAAATGTTGCGATTGCCGGTATTGTTTTAAAGTTTTCCTGTTTTAGATAAAGCAAAAAGCGTACCACGATGTTTGGCGTGATTGTTTCGGGACGTTTGGTAAGTTGATTTATTCTGAAACGATTATATTGTTTTGTATTCGTATGCGCGTAGTTAACCTAGCTGTTGTCACTTAGGCCTATCAGCACTTCCGCCTCTTTAAATGAAATTATTAACAATCATTTGCGAGTAATATATATGTGAAGGTGTTTTAGGAAATCCATAAATATGATAAAACATTAAGATACTAAATTTTAATTGAAATTTGTAGTGCAATACGATGAAGTATGGATCATCCAAAGCTCACTGACCGTGCTGCTTATCCATACAATACAAACATAACCACGTTGTTTTAAAAAAATGGTGTTTTTTTTCACTCTGTTTAGCCACAGACTGACTTTGAAAGAGTTGGCCTTACTCAATTCTTGTTCAACATCCCTGAAGCAGACAGCATAAATCATATTGTGGTGTTTATGACTGGCGTAGAACCCTTTCCGGAAGATACTGGAGGACTTGGTAAATATACAACGTGTGATGAATTTAAACATATCTGGGTTGCAATGTGTACAAGTTTATGAACAGCATGCAGAATTATGTGTCATGTACGGCATCACGCGGCATTTTAATTCATTCAAGCGATTCAGCAGATGTAAAGGTGCGTCTCCACGTGAAAGAAACTTGAGATACTCTCTATAGCAGTTTTGAATGTAGAACGTGCAAAAATGCGAGTACTATCGTTTGAAAGCAGTCACTTATAGCATTTTGAGAGTAGCTATCGAGATGCTTGCGTTTAGGGTTTTGTAATGTTTAAAGCTAAGTTTAGAAAATTTTGTGGAATATGATAAGCATGACGAGTAACTCGCGAGAGTTAATCTCACGTGGAAACGCACCTTTACAGAGAGAGCAGTGGGTGTCTCTTGCAAGCTCATGAGACAGGATGTACCGATGAGTACCTATGATACAGTTATAGCAGAATCCTGATTATTCGAGCTATGTGTAATAAAATGTTCTCTCGCTATAACGTGGTTTTGGGGCGGTATTTTATACCTGCATTATTTACTATATATGTGGTTCTCCAGGCCCCACATTATAACCGAATCAGAGGTATAGCATGGGTCTACTGTACAAAATACATTAGAACGCAAAATACATTTTTTTCTTCTTATTATTTTCAGTATATTTTAGTTGGCCAAACCCTAATGCTCCTCCAAGCTGGCAGCTACTTGGTCACATATCCAACATAAAACCAAGTGCAATTTTTAAAATATCCAATTTAAAAAAAGGTATTTATTGCTCTTATAATAGATTTTAAGTTTTTGAGTTTATAGGACGAATATTAATTTCTTTTAATTTTTTTAGAATGCGAGAGTGGTCCTCACCCTTTTCAGCAACAACAGTCAATGCACTTGGCACAGATTGGAATTTCAGTAGAGCCATTAATAGCAATTAATAACCACACTCCCGTAACTGTTGCTGCCCCGTCAACTGTCGATTCATTCACGGAATACACGACTAAAATGCTGGAAAATTTCTTCAACTATGCTTCTTCATTTGCTCAATCGCAGGTGATGATGACGCCAAATGCCTCAGAAAGTTATGTGCCTTTAAGTTCATTGCAGAATTGGTTTACCAATTTTCAAAGGAGACTACAAGTCAATCCATATTTCTGGAGGAATTGAATTAGGGCAAGTATTCAGAATTATGGATTTTTAAGTTTATAATGTCAATGGTGTGTGATAAAAGAAATGTGGAATTCAAGTATGTTTATACATTTAATTATTTTTAAGCCAATAAAAATTGCAAAATACTTTATTAGAATTAATCTGACGACAAAACAAGCGTACAAAAAACTATAATGCTAGTGCGGTTTTGGAACATGACCATCTACGTAAAAGTTGCGGGTGACTAAAGGCAACGTAATCTCCATTCCTTCCATATCTTTAGTTAATTTAATTTGACAGCCTAATCTCGAGTTTTCAGTAACATCTGCAGCAGAATCCAGCATGTCGTCCTCCCTAGGGAATAAAATGTAATTTTATGTTAATTCAATATTGTGATACATATCTTACGGAATTGTGTTAAATGCAATTCTGCATACTCTGGATTGGATGGATCGAGTTTGTCGGCATACTCTGGTTGTATGTAAACGTGACATGTACTGCATGCTAAAGCACCTCCACACGCACCTGAGAAATTTAAAAAAAAATATATATATATTTAGGTTTACATTTTAAGCAACGGGTCCTTTATCTAATACCACTTTACCTTCAAGGTCGATTTGATATCTATGTGCTAGATAGAGGATATTGTCGCCTATTTTTCCTCTTATGGGAAGCCGATGTCCATCCTTTGTAATATACACAACATTTACTCTGCAACAGAAATCAGAATGTCACAATTTTATAACAAATCCCATAGCTCCATAGTCATCAAATTTAAGGTGCGTTTTCACGTGAGATTGACTTTTCGTGCATCTCGTAATCCACAAAATTTCCCAAACTTAGCTCTAAACCCTAAACATAAACATCTTGCTGCTATCTCAGAGCATCTCGAGAGTTTCTCTCACGTGGAAAGGCAACACCTTCCACCAGGATCTTACACTTCATCTTCGCTTGCAGGATCTGTCATCTCGAAGTGACCTTTGACCTCCTCAGCTTGTTCTATAGGAACACGTAATTGAAAGTATATTTAATATTGAGATTTCATAAAACACTACAATAAGGAGATTTCTTTTTATAATTACCGGTACAGAAGGGCCTAAGATGCTGGACTGGAAATACATTACAGATCGAGGCCTTTTCAAAGCTTTTTCTAATAGTTATCCTATTTAATAATTTACCCATTAATACAACGGGTCTTCTAAAACGTATACAATTCATTACAAAACCTGACATTGGATAATAATTTATAAAAAAAGGAATTTAGAAACGAATTATTGCGTGCATGCTCGATATATTATGGGCGCCGCCATGTTTCTATACAACCCTGGTCAAAGCACCAATAAAGCATAATGATTGGTTCTTAAGACGAGCCTCCCGGTTTTTTATTAGTGGATTTTCAGAAAAAGGCACGGCATGTTGAGTTTCAGTATTGATGTCATGTGTCGTAGATGAAGTGGATATTAGCGTTGTTAGAGCGACGCTCCATTTAAAAACGTCGTACTCGTGCACTTTCCTTGACAACGCTTGCCGCCAGGTGGATGCGTGGCGCTGCACGACGTAAAAGCATAATGTCGAAAATTATTACTGAAAACGCGTTTTGTGATGGCGTTGGTCGCTGTTTTTAGTTTTTGTTGTGGTAGTTTTAACTTCGTTTGACTGTTTTAATGTCGCAGTCTTATTGCTGCGATCAAGTATACGATGGCGAAGCTGATTTTTCTATCCTTAAATCGTGTATTTCGCTAACCATGGATTGCCGAAGCTCGAAATAACAGCGTTTTCTGGGTCGTCGTTCCCAGTGACAATGGCGGCTGCGCTCGGCCTTTGCGGCCAAATGGGCATTTTAACCCTGTGGACGTTGTTGCTGTTTTTCGGTGATTTTTACTCGTGCACACCTACGGATGGTTTACCCCAAGTGACGAACAACTCAATATCATCGGTTGATTTGGAAATGCTCGGTGAGGAGACCAGTCAGTCGAGTACTATTTATTTCAATAACCCCCATCTGTTGAAAGACCAAAAAGGCTTCCTTAAAGGTGGCCTGAAAAATGGGCAAATGCTCAGCAATTCAGATGTTGAAACTATCGGTGGGATTTACCTGCGGGATGAAGCACAAATTATTGCCATGCATTTAAGGACTATTTCAAACGAGGAATTGGGAGTTACTGCTTTACAGGTGAGTGTCAAAATGCATTCGGCCCCAGGATAGGCTACAGTTTCATGCTACAAATCTACAGGTTGTAATGCTAAATAGGCCCTTATGCCTTGGTCATGATTATTATATTTTTATATGTATTCCATGTTATGTGTGCGATGAACCTTTGCGTATTCTCAACTTGCGAAGATAAGTTTTTTTTTCAGTTCAATTCCAGTTTGAAGCCTAGGGCGGGAGTTTTTAAAGTAGTCCTGCTGTTTTATATTTCTTCTAAACTTTTAAATGATTATATGTGCCTTCCTAGCTGTTGTAGTTTTTTATATGGTAGCTCGAATAGGTACACTGGAATTAATATGCCAAAAATAAGGTTGTAGTCAAACTTTATTTTTTGTTGAAACTGTGCCAAAAAATTAATGAAACTTTTTTATTTTACAAATACCAAAAATAAAACTTCTCGGATGTTATGGTCCTTGAGAGCGGCTGTTTGTTATTTATTATGATAAAACACATGTCGATTTTTTTGAAAAAAGGTTAGTTTTTGGTAGCAATGACTCTAAATTTGCATAGAAACATTTTGCTGTCGCCTTCACAAAGGAATTGAAGACACTTTCTGAAGTCATTCAGAATGGACTAGCCTACTGTTTATTTGGTAAATGCAAATCCATATTCAGACAGTAAAACGTTACAAGACACTGTCATGGTGTAAAGAAAGATGACAATCGTGCTGATTCTCTATTAATCTGATCGATACATTTTTAATGACCAACTTAGAATTTTGCAAATTAGTCTTGATTGTATAATATGACATCAGTCTTGGTGTAACTTTACCTGCATTTTGGAATTTTTAGTTTAAACTGTATCTTAATTCCACGATGTCACGTTTCTAGAGACGTTTTTTGTACGTTTGACCGTCCGACTAGTTAGTCGGTTTTCAGAAGTTTTGATTGATCATTAAATTTTTGTGTCCTGCACGTATCCTCGTTGTGCATACTCCGTAACGAAATTAATAATCAGTGGAAAGTGCAGTTTTTAGGTTAGTAAACGTGGGAAAAAGTCGTACGATCTGAATTTTAAATTTGTGCGTTTTAAAAAGAATCCACCTTTACAGGTTTTCTAAATAATCGTAAAAGTTCCAATTAATGAAGACAACAGAAGCAAGAGATTCACTTCGTTATATTTTGTCATTTTTTTGAAAGTTTTTTTTTTTGGTTTCTGGTTTGTATATAAAAGTAGGGAAAAAAATCCACCTCGAGGGGCTGCCGCGTTTTGTTTTATATGCGCAGCTGCTTTATAAAACCGAAATTTATAAAACTCGAATTTAACCATTAAATCTCTTTTATGATTGTCTCGGAAGCCGAAATATTTCAGCATAATGAGAGAAGGAGTCGAATGTTCCCCTCCACAAGAACCCCTGTTTCGGCAGGTTTTTTTGAACTTTTGCTAATGCTTGGAATTTTATCTTTTGCTTAATTGCCCCCCCGTTTTCCTATTTCCCCCTTTTTTGGACCAGGATCGTAAAACGTGCCAGATGCATTCGTGTTTATGTGTGAGACACTGAAAATTACATTCATTGTCTGCAATGGCGGTGCCCCTACAGCTGCTGGCTATTTGAGGGTTTGGGGGGGAGGGGTTGTCCTGACCCTCATTTTCTTCGGCTCACTTTAATTTCACCGTACGTTGTACTTGTTTGATTCCTCCGAGCGCCTTTTGCCTCTCCCCTCCTTTGCATATACTACTCCCTCATCAAATGTTATATTCTTTATCTTGGACTTAGTTTATTGGAGTTGTATACCCTCGCTAATTAATGAATTGCATGCGATAAAGCCATAAAAAGGGAGGCAAGGACTATAGTTTCTCAGTTTCAAGAAAATTCCATACCACATTATTGTCAGATGACATGCTAAGCAAAGGAAATGGGAACGTCTCAGCCATGGGGGTCGTTCAATATTAAGGTCCATTATGTCCTGTCTGCAGGTATTCTCTAGATTGGACATAATTAATGGACGTGCCTTGTTTCTAACAATAGGTTTGCTTTATTAAAAAATGATCAATTTATTTTACTCTTAACTTTAAGGGCTGTAATTGCTTTTTTCGATGCAATGGTGGGGGTCCATACGCCGCTAGATGGTGCTGAACCGGAATAAGGCCAATTGCCACTATAGGAGTTACGTAACTGTATTTGAACAATGGATTTTGTAGGCCACCTTGTTTTCTGTTAATGGCGTCGTAAACTTAAAAGAATTCTTTGGCAAATTTCTTATCAACTTGGGAGTTGACCTTTTAATTCAGATAAGCGTATAGTTTTTACACTGGCAATCCGGGAATCACGATTTCGCTTTTTAAGCTTTGCGTCTTAAACTAAAAATAATGGCATCTTCAGGTGCTGATAAAAATCACGTTTTTTGTAAAACATTAAAAGTAGTTTTATTTTAATGATACACGAAATTGTTCCACTCTTGGAATTTTGTGCTCTTATTTACACTAATTCCTCAAGAAGGTGGAACGTGGTGTTATGTTGTCTAACTTGTGGAAACTTGTGACTGGTGCAGTGTAGTATTTATGTAGACGGGTGCAGTGTAGTATTTTTGTACATTGGTGCAGTGTAGTGCCTTTTATATTTTAATTAACAATGACAATGTTCTGGTGTCATTTTTCGACCGACCATTTGGTGGGATAGTTTTGTGATGAATATGGCAAATAGCAAATCACTTCTTCTTGTATTCCCATTTGCTAATTACTGTAGTACAAAAGATCAAATAAGATAGCGACAGTAGTCACTGTACAGATTTCGCCTTTTTGGGAGATAAAATTAGCAAGCACGTGTTAGGTGACCTACTATAAGTGTCCCCCAAAGGGTAACTATACATAGGTCAATCCTAATAAAAGGATTAGCAAGTACTAGAAGGATGAGTAAATGTTTGATCTTTCGAAATTTGCGACGTACTAGCACAAAAAAAAGTCGTGAATAATGACGACTTGGCCTAAAATCTTGGTGCATGGTTTTCAATGTATAGTGCATATGTAAAGTTGTGTAGTGCAGTGTAGCGAATGTGTAGAGTATTCATTTAGTGTAGTGTATATGTACAGTAATCGGTGTAGTGAAATGTAGTGTTATAGAGGTGGTGTAGTGCATAAATAGATAGTTTTCATCGTATACATAGCTTATCCTGTTAGATGAATTCTCCACCTTGGATTCGCTAGTAGCACACTACACTACATTTCCTATGCACAGCTTAGCTTCTCACTGCAATTATCATGCAGTGCAGTGAAGTGTAATGCATTGCATATGCCTTGTACAAGTAAGTTGATGTAGCACATCTCAAAGGAAAGCTACACAATCATGTACAATAAATTTTCCCTTGGATGTGTCAGTCTGGCGCCTCGTTTATTACTGGTCCATATCCAGCGACCTGCCAATATATTTTATTTGATATCGCTGAATATTTGCCGTGTTTGGTGAGATGAATATGTCAATGTTTACGCATATTTCCGTCGGCTGGTTACGAGATTTCCGTTTGAAACTGGCCGCAGCTTTTGAACGTAAGAACACATTAAATTTGATAAGAGTGTGTAATAAGCTGTGAGCGGCTCATAATGCGATAAGGACTAGCAAATATAGCAATCTTTTGGGTGCTCTTTGAAGCGCGTTCCGTATCAAATGTTGTTGATTCTGGATAAAATTGAATTTCGTTTGATGGAGCACTCGATTGCCGCCAGCCTCGTTTTCAACGGTGGACAATCGTTACCTATTAGCTTATATGGCTTTTATTTACGCCTGTCGTTTATATCCTCCATGCTCGCTTTTCAAACTATTTACACTTTGAGAACTGTCTGTAGTTCATACTGTTTGTTTTTCCTTTTTTTCCCCGCCCAAGTAGTTTTGTTTATTTATCTGATTGTCGGATAGGCATTCACGACCGCCTGTTTGCACGGCAGCTCTTTTACCAAAAAGTTCTGGCCTATGTAAATGCTTCATAAATACCTCCATTCTGTAAACCCCTTTTTTTAGGGGTACTTCTAGAACAGTCGAGCATGAGCAGTGTTCAACGATTAACCGGTTAATTCGATTTTTATAGCCTTATTTCGGTTCAGAGCCTCCTGGTGGCGTGATTTCCAACCTGGCCGCGTTCTTTGATGCCAGAAGTGTTTGCAGGATGTTCTGAAATACTTTTAGCAGTGATTACACACAAAAAATTAGAGAAGAAAGTGGAGACAAACAGGTGCTGTCATGCTGGGGGCCTCAAATGTCAAAAATCATCTTAATGTGCCACTCTGCGTTTAGCAGACGTGCTTCCAACATGGCTGCGTTTTTGGCGATAATTAACGTTGCATGGTGTTCAAAAATATTTTTTCAACTAGACAAAAAACTAGAGTAGAAGTGTGGGCAAAAAAGTGCATGTCATAATGAGGGCCTCAAATGTGACAAACAGCAACGTGCCACTCTGCGATTGGCAGACGTGCTTCCAACTTGACTACGTTTTTTTACGCCAAAAAACGATGCCGAATCTTCTAAAATAGTTGTTTTAGAGTCACAAAAAATAGAGTAGAAAGAGTGGAAACATGTTTTCTCCTTCATAATGAGGGTCTCAAATGTGACAAGCAGCAATGTGCCACTCTGCTTTTTGCAGACGTGTTTCCAACATGGCCGCGTCCCTTGACACCAGAAGCGTTGCAGGATGTTCTCAAATACTTATAGCAGTGAGACATACACAAAAAACTGAAGTAGAAAGTGTACACATGTATTTTACCCTTTCATATATACTGAAGGCTTCAAAGGAGACCAGTAAGCAGTAGTGTGACACTCTGCGTTTAGCATTTAAGTTACAGTCACAGCAGATGATTAGGGGACCTCTCATGAAAATGTTGACTACAGTTTGACTGGTAAATTATAGTTTTTACAGAGTTTTTTTATATATCAGCTAGTTTCAGGTCGCCGACATGACAAGTTATTGAAATTTCGTTTTTCTAAAAATGTATGGCTTTGGTTGATGCCCGCTTTTTGAAATTTTGAGTTCTCAGTATTCCACAAAAAAGTGCTTAAAAACTTTAAAAGTTTCTCTCCCTTGTTAATACAATCAAGATCTTCGGGTTAATCTCGATTAATGCGATAAAAGTAACCTTTTTTCATGTTTTGTTTACACATTGTGGTTGCCTCATTTAAACATGCAGTCGCAGAATAAGCGGCTTTTTCTTTCATAGCATGTAATAAAAGATCACAGATCCCTGGCCTTATCGCCAGACTATTGATTGATTTAGCACAGCGAAGGCCTGTAAATAAAGTGTGATTGATTAGCTGTACGATAGCACACACAAACACGGCTCGTTTTACATACATGAGAGCAGCGCTTTTTAATGCGAACCGTGTTCACGTTTCCTGTAGCATTTACTAGAGATTTGCAAGTACATTGCCTCATCAGTTTTCTTCGAACAAGGCTATCTACAAAAACTCAACGTTTCAGGGTGTGTGCCAGTTTTGCATGATTCAAAACAAACATTTTGCATAATAACCCCTTTTTTTCACACATGGGTATACAAACACCAGATTTAGGGAAAAGATGATGTTACAGTTATAGCAAAATGGTGGGGCTATGGTTCATGTAATGAATGTTGTGTTGCATCCCTTATGTGAAACAGTTGCAAGATTGATGGCAAATTGGATGTATTTGGAATAAATGTAACCAATTTGCAAGCATTAATTTGTAGTTGGAAAGTGGTTGCATGTCTTATTTGCCATTACAGGGTTCCCACTACTTGGAATGTCAGGGAATTTGAGAAAGCCAGGGCTGGGAGCTTTTCAAATTGGTCCTGGAATATTCCTGACTAAGCAATGATGACAAAAATATGCATTCATTGAATTTTCTAATCTTTGAAAACTTGTATCACAGGTTTTGATACTTTCACATGGAAATTCTATGGTTGAATCTGAATTTTCAACAAAGCCTCAGTTTCCTGGGAAAACATGAAAGAACTATTATTGTTGAGTTCCACAGTGGATATGTGATTAGTTTTTATTAAAGTTACAATCATGTTTCAAATTTTTTGACTATTTTACTAGAAATTAATATCTTTGATAAGTAAAAACAGAGTAAAAAATGAAGTGTTGATATTTCAGTCATGGAAAAATTCAAAAAATTCTTGGAAAAACCTGGAAAGTCAGGGAATTTCTTTGTCCAAAAAAATATGGTAACCCTGCATTAGCAGTAACCGTAGATCATTACCAGTTTACTATCAGTTTATAACCAATTTTTTCACTTTGCATCAGTTTATAATCAATTTTTTTTCACTTTGCATAAATTTATAACCAATTTTTTACACTTTGAGTCAGTTTATAGCCAATCTTTTTCATGAGGGATGTCCTGCTCAATCGCTGTTAAAGCAATAAAGTCGTTTTTTAAGTTTTGGAATTGCTAACATTATAAAACAGTTACTAATTCCTTCAATTTTTGGGATATTTTGTTTTTAAAAATAGTCAAGATCATTGGAATATTTTCTGTTGCACAGTGGCATATTGTATCCTAATAATACAAGTTTTGTTTCTTTTTTACAGGCCGCTTTTGATTCGTTATCGTTTGTGACTGTGGTGAATAAGGAAGAGGATCATGTTAAACAGGTATAGCAATTACAGAGATTTTAATCAATGAACTACCGATATCGGTCGATTAACACGCTCTTTTTAACTTCGCCGTTTACAGGATTATTGATTAGTGTAATATGCCGCTTCACCTATCTCAATTCGAGTTAATCTACACCCAATACCATTATAAAAAGATTAGAAAGCGCTTGGGTAATAAAAAAAATAAGTCGTCTAGTGCTTTTAAATACCAATTGGGGTGGCTTTTTATAAAATTTGTAATATCCTATGTTGGCTAGCTGCATAGAATGACAATAAGCTGTAACCAGCTGATCAGCTTTATTTAGCAACAGCAGAAGCTATTAAACACTTGATGATTTGATCCCATTCAACTTGTATAGTTTTTTTTTTGTGCTATCCATAAATCACGTGCTTATAAATGGAACGTGACAGACTTACAAAAACCATTGATTTTTAGGCAATTTTTGGCTTCTGCATGATGACATCTTTAGAATTCCTTATGTGGTATCCATATTTCCGATTCATTTTGTATAAAAAATCTATTATGAAAAGATGGCTGTGACTTAGAAACACGTGATTTAGGGTGGTGAAGGTATTTTTTTAATGGGTTACCCCTTTAGCTATTCAGCTGGTGAATGACCCTACCTATATATCTCGGAAAATATGGGGTTTTAATTTTCAAAACACGCTTTTTGGCCGTTATTTCGTGATTCGGGAAACTAGCACGCTTAACGCATGATGGGGTTTGTCCTCGTGTGAACTGGAAAGTCTATGCTGCAAGTTCCATAATGAACTTTTTTGTAGCGTCATGGCGTGAACTAATTTTCCAAGTTTTTGTTGTCGTATTTATTAGTACGGTGTGTATTATTTAAAAAAGTTGTAGAATAGGTGTCTTCTATTTCACCCCCACTCGCGAAACCCTCCCTGAATAACATATTGGTAACAAAACCTTTTCTGGTGGGACATGGTGTTCTTCTCCCCCGTGCCCCTTTGGGGAGTTGAAATGTCATGCTTAATACTTTTGGGCAACACGCCTCTCTCCCCCTCTCTTCGGCTGGTTCCCTAGTCCATCATCTCCTCCCCCCACCCCCTTTACCTCGTGTAATTACCCCTAATAGTGGTGCGTGAATGGCGAATTCTGTTTGGGGATTTTACTGTTGGATGTTTTCTACTTTTTTAGCCCCCTTGTGAAATGGTGACCCTCGGGCCAATTTGGGCTTGCCTCGTCTTTCGCCTCCTTTGTCCGGCTTTTCTACTCGTTTTGTACTTTGTGCGAGCGCGGCTACATTTCACATGTGCTCTCGGCCATTATTGCCTTTCAATGGAAATCCATGCTTCTGACCCACTTGAAATTTGAGAATTCCAGATGTCCCCATACATGTGTCCAAGGGCTTTGGTCGGTACCTCCTCCCCGAAGTGTTTTAGAATGCATTGCCCATAAGCTGGAAGTTTTTTTTCCCTCTTCCAAAACTGCTGAATAAGTATATAGAGCCATCAACCCTCACTCCTCCCCTTATGTCCTAGAATTTACATAAGGGTAATAAGAAAATTTTACTGCATCGAAAATTCCCATATGAACTCAATTATGTGTTTGGTGTGTCCATAATGCAGTTCTGAACGTATATTTTATATGCACGTGCTGCCAGTTTATGCTGGAAATTTGTGTTAAATTCCAGTTTATGCTTGGATTTTCTACACTCGTTTAGAAATTTCTGTAAATAAGTGTAAAATTTAGTTTATGTATAAATTTAAAGCAAAAAGGGCTTTTTAAAAACTTCTCTAGAAAAATTTCATATGCTTTTGACCAAATATTGTGGTTATGATTTATGCCATGGGTCCTTGAAGTTGTAATGAATGCTCCTTGAAATATGGTTGAATTTTTCCGGCAAATTTACTAGACGCCCTGTATATAAAATGGCGGCCACTTTGACTCTCTGTTATATGAAAAATCCATGCTAAATGCTCATCCACCACTAGGAGGTGTTGAATAAGAATAAAGCTAATGAAAACTTATTTATGCAGATATCACAGGCATGAAAATGTATGGGAGGAGCCTTGAAATATGCCTGAATTTTTCCCGGTAAAATTACTAGACGCCCTGTAGACTCCCCATTATGAAAAATCCATGCTAAATGCTCATCCACCACCAGGAGGTACTGAATAGGAATTAAAATAGTTAAAACGTATTTAATTAAATATAAAATCCGACATCCCAGACACATACTTCTAAAATTGATCTGTCTTTTGCAAGCAATCCAAAATTAATACATCCATAATCGCGTTTTTATTTAAATTTCATAGCACATTTGCAAGCTGTGAAAACTACCTAGGTTTAGGTTTCTAATATAGCTAATCGGCAATTTAAAAAAAAAAATTTGAAGATTAATTTAGACTTAATAATAGTGTTTTTAAACATCCGTGCAGCTCTGCATTTTTTTTTTCAAATTCATAAAAGAGCATCCCCTTTCATTTTCTCTTTTGTTTTCACCTCTTGAAAAGTTAAGGTAAAAAATGGTTCTCTCTGGAATGTGTGTATGTTACAGGAAAAATGCTGCTGATGGGATAGACTTTTTTTTAGGCTCGAAGGTGTTGTTTTTACACCTTAG
>JAQGBW010002827.1:0-18324 GCA_034698625.1 Julus scanicus
AAGTACTTTTAACGCGTTTACATGG
This sequence comes from Julus scanicus, assembly GCA_034698625.1. Taxonomy (NCBI): domain Eukaryota; kingdom Metazoa; phylum Arthropoda; class Diplopoda; order Julida; family Julidae; genus Julus; species Julus scanicus. Next base: position 26 of record JAQGBW010002827.1, read on the forward strand.
CTGACTCAATTGAAGCAAAGTACTTTTAAGTGCTCATGTAACCGCAGTAAAAAACAGTGAAACCTCGCAAAACGAGTAATTCGCATAACGAGCAATATAAATTTTTAAAAAAATGACTCGCTTAACGAGAGACGTGGATAGGGGAATCCCCGATCCACGCTCGATCTCCTGAATTGAATTACCACCAATTCTTTTAAAAATGAACAATGATAGTTATATTTGCATTTATAAAAGAATAATGGCGGCACAGTAAAAGTTTATTAAGTCAGTATATCAGTCTGACCTCCTTGTCAGAAAAGTGAAACATGGTGTACCAGTTTTAGGCTGAATTTCTTAATATTGTGCTATACAATTCTGCATTTTGTTAAGTGAAGTATGAATGCTGTCTCATATAATAAAAGTTATGCAAAATGAGTTATGTAATTCAGCAGCTGATCACTTTTAAAATCGTCTTTCGATTTTTCTCCAGGACTGTCTCCTTTGTTACTGCAAAAATGCTGTGACATGTTGCGACAAAATGGTTAACATTTGGAATCAAGAAATTGAAAAAATCCTGCAGCAAATTATTTGCATCAATCCCAAATACCATGCGCAGTCGGTCCAACAAACTATTAACTTGCTCAACATTTGTTAAAAATGGGTTTTACAAATTAAGCCTCTTTCGACTCATAAGTTTTAAGGACCATTTAAAAAAAACGTCCTTAAGAGGAGGTGGGGTGTCTGATTACACGTGGACAGGGGTTAAAAATATACAAAGTAAAAAAAATACAAGTCATATTCTTTGAAAATGAGTGCAAGGCATACCTGTACGTAACCACTAACTGGCAACTCAGAAATTGTCCTATACAGTAGAAACTTGATTTTCCAGATTTTTGCTTATCCGGATGACCCATGGTCCAAATTAGTCCAGATACTCGAATTTCTACTGTAGTTGGAAAGTCAGGGCATTACAGTGACATAAGGTACTATTAAATATAATGTTCCTATTTGGTACTTGTAGGGGTACTCTAAAGATTCAAATAGTTGGCTTGTAGCCTTTGTAGTGACAGTGGTATAACATACCTGTGGCATTCCATCGACGTTAATTATAGGTATCTATACGTGTAATTATGTATAAGTAAATGGGTTAAAAAAGTAATTTACAGTCCAATAATTAAAGAAAACCAAAGTTTGGGAATTCCTTGGCTAGATGGCTCTGGCACACAGTAAGTGGAAATGACGTATAAAAAAGTTAAAAATCAATGAAAATATTTTTCAAAAAAATGGGCTCGAGTGACGATAATGCGTTTTGATCAGCTTGCACGTCACGTGATCGTACACCACGCCTCGAATTTTGGTCAAGGCTAAATGGAGATAACTGCAAACGAAGGATCAAGGTGAAACTCAACTAGCCATTAATTGACAGTATCAAAAACGTGCTAAAATCCAAGTGATTTCGAAGAGGAGATCAGGAGAAGGAGGAGGGAGGGTGGACATGTGACGAGGTGGCAAATTCTGAAATCCTAGCCAGTTGTACAGACCTGGGTTAACTTTACAGGGCGATTAAAAAAGCAAAGTCATCCAATTTGGCTGCTGGACATGTGACCTCTTAACCAGAAACTTTGGTGACATACTTGCCCACATACTTGCCATAAATCCACGTAAAATCAATAGTTAGGTCTCTGAGCAACATCCATTCCAGCTTAAGCTGAAAACAAAAGGAAACCAACTCAGATATGGCATTAATATTAATGAGCGCAATTATTACGTTAGCATACAATATGAGCAAGAATTTCTATATACCGATACTTAATCCTGAGTGAGATCAACTTCTAATTTACATTTTGAGATGCAACTCTCATTCGAAAAAAAACCCAGAAACATTAACTTTTTATTTGTGGAAAATTCCACCTGGTTAATACGGAGTCCCCAAAGGATTCCTATTTATTTGACATAACTTGACACGAGGCAACAAATGTTTTTGCAAGACAGCCATACTGCAATCACAACTAACGAATGAAATTCATTGGTATTTCTATGCCATACTCAAGTGCCTTAATTTATTTAGCTTTTTTCCAATTTCTACTTTTATGATAATTCTTATCTTACAATAAAAAGGCCAGAATGATTCGTGCTCCATTACAAAATGTTGTTACAACTTATTCCACCAGATTGCATACTTTAAACTATGGGAATCAAAACATTTAAACTACTAAAAAATAAAACTTTGTCCCAACTGATTTTTCTTCTTTTTTATCAAGCGAAGGCCTTTCATTAAATGGTATAAATTCGCTTTGCGGTGGTATGATGTTACCACGTTATATTACTCTTGAATTGATTAGCACATTATATTGAAATATTATCATGTCTATTGACACTTAAGTTGACTTTAAAAGTAGCAGCTATTAGATCACCATCAGTTGGAAACCTTGCCAATTTTTGCAAAAAAAACATTTAATGGACGAAATGTTGAATTTTAAACATCTGCAGGGTTTGAGGTAGCAATACGCAAAGATTCAGTTAATTAAATAAATTCCATGTTTAACTATACCTTTAAATGGACACTTTCATGAACGAACACTATACACCGATTCATTGTGGATTAAGTTAACGGTCCGTTAACTTTACTGCAATGGAAAAACGAACACAGACGACCAACTGTTTAGTTTGGAAAATAACTGAAATGTGAATTTATTAATACGAAATATGGGCGATGGAAATGCAACAACTGTTAAAAATTCGTTTCAATCAAAGATCGTTAACACATGATTTCGTAGCTAGAAATGATACAAGGGTATTGCATTTCAACGAGAGTACATATGAAGAGAAGATATTAAAAAGAAATAACAACCCTAAACGTGTATATGAAAAAAATAAAAGAAAAAAATGTCACTAACACAATGAAACCCTCTGATTAACAACGCTAGTTTCTACAACATACACGAGGGTAGTTGCACCATGGCCCGTTAAACTTAATCGACGATTTATACGGGTTTTAATCAGCGATAACAATAAAAAAACGTCCTTGCAACCTGGTCTAACCGTCGATTAAGTTAACCGGAGTTTGATGCAGCCATCCAATAACGAGCAAACATGATATAAGACTGCCCTTTTAGGGCGTTCTTTTTTAGTCAGTCTAGATGGCGCCACTTTCAGGTTCATTTTTTGATACCCATGCCTGCAGAGGGCGCTGCTTTTTGAGCGGCCTACAAGCACGGGTGTCAAATGATGATCAGAGGTGGCGCCATCCATCGGAGCATTCGACAAACGCTGAAATTTGCTTGAAAACATATTGTGAAACAAAAAAATGCCTGCTTGAGGATTCTGGAGGGAAAATGACAAAAATTGAACCCGTCGTTTCTTATAAAGATCGAAATGATTTGCCTGACTGTGATACATTTATGTACATAAAACATGAGATTGGCGTTCATGTGGCGCCATCTAAATTTCAAATAAACCCTACTTTGAGCGTGCTATGAGATGACAGAAACAAGTTGCTGAAAACATGTTTCCGATTAAGATATTTCATAATTTTGTGAAAGCTTGAAACAGGTCTTTGCCATTAATTACTTAGCTTGTACTTGCGTGAAAGTTCCATACTGCAGCGTGCGTTAAAATAAGTTTTTACTGTTATATTATATTATTATTAATAATATTTGGCAACTTCTGGTGCGCCATGTGGCACACATGGAATCGACAGCGGGTTACAATAACGAAAACAACTGATAACGCCTAATATTAACACCTGCCATGAATACAATAAGTCCTTACTAATTCCAGATTAAGACACGAACGAAAAAGGCAGCAGGATGACCAACAGGAATCACTAACATGTAGGGACTCGCTCCCAACATTTAACGATCGCCGTGTAGCAACGCAGAATCTCCAATTACGAAAAGTGATTATAAACACACCAGAATTCCCACGGTACCGAAAGCTATTTTTACGCAAACACCAAATTAGGGATGTCACGACGTCCGCAGACACGCTTTTCCGTCAACGGAATGCCATGTGTATTGATCCAGAAACATTTGACTGGCCACCAGGTGGGGCCCCCATTATATCGCTCCCAACGCCACCAATTAATTAATTAACCAATATGCATATAATGCTGTATAGTAACGGCATCACTAATTGTCAACATAGTCAGCACATACACAAACTGCAATGTAATACCTGATGACAATCAATAAAACAGGAAACTGAAGAATTTCCCCATAAATTTGCAAGTTTGAACAGTTTTTGAATGTGTTCTTCAGTTTGTGATGCTGCATTACAATCTGGTAGCACTGGTTTTTACTGCTTGCCATTCATAGTCAATACGACGTTCTAATTGCAGTTTTATACTTATCTTATATTAAGCAATCAATAATAACAAATAAATTTCAGCCTTAAGAGCAAATAATTTCAAAATGTACCACTGCATTTTTCAGTTTTTGAAGAAAGAAAGAAATATTAATAAAATTTCATCATTTCCATAAGAGGCAGTTGTAACTAAGCAGCCAAAAATAAATATGCTTCAAATTTAAATATTCAATTAAATAAATTAATTTCTCATTTGCCACAGCTGTGACTATTTTTGTTTGTTTTAAAGCTACTCTTAAAATTGCTTCACGCAGAGTGGCACATGGCGCTTGTTGGCCGATTTTGAATCCTTTCGTCCAAAGCACAAAAATGCACATGTTAAATCGAATGGTATTCCTCTATATGGGAAAACGTGCTAGAATCAGTTACGATTTGATTGCAGCTTTTCAATCAAATAAATTCAAAATTGCACCTTTAAATTCTAAATTTCTTTTTAAATAATAATATCAATATTTCCATGAGAGGCAGTTGTTACCAAGCAGCCAAAATGAATATGCTTCAAATTTCAATATTTAATTAAACAGATTAATTCAACATTTGCCACAGCTGTGACTATTTCATTTTTAGAAAAAAGCTACCATCAATACTCTTAAAATTGTTCATGCAGAGTGGCACATGGCGCTTGTTGGCCGATTTTGAATCACTTCGTTATAAGCACAAAAATGCACATATCTAATCGTGCAAGAAAACGTGCAAGAATAGGTCTGAAATTACGATTTCATTAGATCCTCAACTAATGAGAGATATCCAGTGGCTAAAAAAAAAACGAATTCTGTGAGAGATCTGATCATGATTAATTCAGTTCTGGATGAATAATGGATGAGATCAGGGCTTAAAAACGCTCGTATCAAACCAGCGCGGGTCATAGCGCATTTTACGTAAATATAAATTTTAATGGAATCGATGGCAATCATGCAAGATGGCTTATTTAATAGGTAATGACATTAGGAGGGTGCAGGACTAGAATGAGAAGAAATACATTTGTACAGCTACGAAACACGACAGGGAACGGTGGCGCCACTGTCGATGGCAATTAGTATAGGATCTAAACAAAAAAAAAATTAACCCCAACCAATACAAAGCACGATAATCCTGGCTAATTAGAGCAAATGTGGTAAGGATTTAGTGCTAATTCGGATTAGCAAAAATGCATTCTTATAGCGCTAATGATTTTAACGGATTCCAGAACTGCACCATATGCCACTCATGGGAATAATCAGAAAATAAAAATTCACAAAATAATGAAATGACGAAAACTTATGATTTCTAATGTTTGGCATCTGTCAAATATATAGCATTCGATATCGTTGGCTAATTCAAATAAACCTACTGGTGCGTCACACAGAAACGTCCAATTATCAGTCAATGATTTTTTCGACAAAAAGTTAACAAACTGATTCCTCTATAATCAAATACAACTAAAGGTATACTTAGAAGAAGTTGTCGTGGTTATAAAATTGCATCTTTATTTCCAAATACAATAAATGGAAATATTTACATGGTGTCGAGTGTCTGGGAAGCGATTTTGTTTAAAAAAGTGTTTCAAAATCTATCAGGTTTATGAAGACTATCTTACATGTATAGGTGCTGTTGGGAAAGTAAAAAAAGAAATGAAAACACAAAGAATGTCCATAATATTTCGCGAATTAATTTCATAAAGATCCCAACTTTTGTCATCACAAAGTTTAGAACCACTTTTAAAAAACAGGATTGTCCAAGGGAACATTATTTTTTCTTTCTTAAAAATTCTTCACAAATATTCCACAACATCTCAAACAATTAACAAAAATGGTCATGTACAGTCAGAATGCAATTTTATTTTAAACAGAACCATCCACAGATTGTCCATTTAAATCAAGAATAGATAAAATGGTTTGTCTGTAGCTGAGTTCAAAATCAACGTATATGGGCATTGGCAGGGAAGGGTGATCTTGGGTTTGGTGTGTCATAATAAGTCAGTGACCCAAACAGGAAATTTATATACAGCTGATGGTTTTAAAATATCGAGTGTAGATACAAACAAGAGGCAACACAATCACAAGGGGGAGCAACATAATCACAATCACAAGGGAACAAGCGCTCTTGTAAAACGAATCACAATCACAAGATGAGCTCGTTAAGGCAAATAGCAGTGATCATCTAGATGCGTAACAAGAATAATTAAGGCATTTATAATTCGATCGAGCGGGGTATCTCTATATAAAACGAGTGAAGTTTAGTTGCAAAAATACCATTTTTTGTACATAAATAAATCGCGAATTTTTCTAGTGGCTGATTAAAAATGGCGGATGCTCCATTAGTTGAAATGGAATTAACACAAATTGAAAAAAAGGCACGCAATTAAGAGGTAGAGCACCTAACCATCCTACGTCACAAAAATTGGTCGCAGCATTTAAAAGATTGGGAACATTTAGAAGCAAATGCTCAAAAGAACAGTATCGTCATAAGTGTGGTAACCGTCATTTTGTTTCTAGAAGAAAGAGTCCAAACCTCGAGATTTTCTTATTCCCACGAGCATTTCATTAAATTTCTTCCATTACAATGTTTTGGCTAAAGTAGCCATATTCTTGTGCAGCTAAAACTGTGCCAAACAGCTCAAAACAGCACAAGTGTTGGACATGAGAACAAGAAGATCTCGTCTAATTGTTGCTAAAACATATACCAAAACCGTAAACAAGCAGAACAAAGCATTTGTTTCGCGACTTAGGCAGGTTCGAAAGCAGTTGTTCAATGTCAAAATCAAACAGTTTGTATTGCCGACCAAATGCTTTTCATCTAATGCTCAAACTCTATTAAACTTCTCGCCTTTTCATAACTATTGATGGCAAGAGGGGAAAACCCATGCTCACATTTATACAAATTTGTTTGCACATAGCCCAAGCTCAGAATAAAAATTCTTATCACAGTGAATGTTTTTGAAACATATTTACGAACTAGAAAAGGTTGAAAAAAACAGGTGCTGCGACTAAAATAAAAGTATTGCTCCATAAAATTTATTTCGATTTACTGCCTGTAGCATGATTTCACGAATCGTTCTAGAAGTATTGCACTATAGTATAAAAACGAAAGAAGTCATGCTCTTTATGAATTCCCCCCTTTAGCAAAACGAACCATGCAGTACAAAAAAAGTAATTTCGACAAACCTACGTAATTATTGGCGTATCCCTGCTAATTGCATGCAATTTTTGCGAAGGCCTGACAGCAATTACCAGAGACAGGATTAATCTGAGCAACTCGTGATCAGAGAAAAAAAAACAGGTTTATTCGATCAAACTTGCAATGGCAGACGATTGCCAAAATCCGTGGTTAACTTTTTAACGCCATAGTTCTAGCTTGATATCATTTCGCTAATTTACAAGTTGGTTTCGCAAAGCTCAAGTTAAACCTAATCGTCGATTAAGATATTACGCAGGCAAAATTAATTTCAATGAAAATACTGATAATTGAAATCGGGGCTGCAAAACTAGTTAACACACACTTAAACCGGGTACACACATGTCGAAACGTGTTTTTAAAAACATTTTTTCCGACAAACAGGCATGTCCACACCGAAAAAAACATTTCAACGAAACAAAAGAGAACTTTGTTTTCAAATGCCATAGTAGAGAAACTCTTGATTAAACCAGCAAACTCTGAAATGATTTCGGCAAGCACGTTTTTTTTTTGGCAAAAAGTTTGCTGAAACCTATGAACAAAGCTGATGAGAAAATGAGAAAACATGTTTCCGAAACCCTGTTTTCGCTTCCGGTTTGCTTTGTTGCGTTTTCCGTGATTACGTGAAAGTCTCTTGTGATAAAACATGATTAAACACAAGAAATCATTTCAACGAAACGAAAGGGAGCTTTGTTTTTAAATTCCTTGGTAAGGGCGCCATGACCAGCAAATATTTTCTTGTTTGATGTGTATCGCCTCTAGAGCAAACACCAGCAAACAGAGAAATGTTTGTTGAAAACACGACTTTTTTGCCGTAGATTTGCTGAAACCTATGAATAGCAAACATTTTTCGCAAACATGTTTCCGAAACCCTGTTTTTGTTTCGAATTTAATTCGGTGAGTCTACCCGCCTTTAGACGTCAACTAGCTTTACTGCAACACGATGTTAGTGTTAACCGCCACTACAGAAACATGATTTGGCAGGTCACAAATGTAACGACTGTTAATCGGGGATTAGAGACGCAGGATGGTGAAACTGGCAATTATTGCGTGTAATGGTTGAACAATGAAGAATATTTTCCATGATTACGTGAAGGAGTCTCTTGTGAGAAAACATGATTAAACACAAGAAGAAGAAGAAGAAGAAGAAGAAAAATAGAAATGGCTAAATCTAGAAAAAAATAAAATTGATTCTTCATAACATAATTAATACGCATTTCGTCAGAATATGAATAATTTGAACAAAACAACAAAAATAATCATATAATTGTCAAACTTCATCCCCGTCAGACAAAACAAATCACAAAAAATATTTCATCTCGAATAGGGATTATAAACACGTGTTTCGTTAATATATGACTATACGAACTAAAAGGTGAATGACCAATGCCCATCGATACGTGGGAGGGGCCAAAGGTTAATGGCAGTGATCCAAGCAAAGACGTCACGGTGATAACAACAATAGATGCATGGCGCACCATCATCGTCCCACAAGCACATCCCGAGTTCCAAAACGTCACTTGCAGCGCCGCCATAGGGGCATTTTATGTAAAACACAAAGGGACATTTGTTTTAAAAATGGGGATACACTTGAAAAAAATATTAACAAAATCTGTAGTTTTTCAGAGACTTTGGTAACACCTTATTTCTGTTCAACCCCCTGGTGGCGTATGTGCCTTAAGCATAGTATTCCCAACAAGCCAAAATGCCTGTTAACTTATTATCTGAACTTTTAAAATGTCATGCTAAAGGACCATAAGCCACCAGGGGGCTGGGAAGCAAGATGGCCACTACGTCTCGTCTGCTAGGGGAGCGCCATCATTTAGGGGTCATTCAAAAAGGAGTCCTCAAGAGGGGGTGGGGTCTGATGGCACGTGGACAGGAAGGTATCTTGAACCAATGGTCTTCCTGTCGTTTATGACTTCACGGCCCTGGCTGCTCATGAGGGAGGTGGGGGTCTACGTGGGCAGGGGGTAGGAGGAAAGCCTTATGGACGTCCACTAATGATGGTATTTTTCAGTTTTGAGTTTTAAAGGTCAGTGAAAGGGGGTGGAAGGACAGCAGAAGAAATGTGTTCTCAGTCCCAAATGTACTTGAGTTTTTAAAAACTAGTGAAAGTCGGTAATTATACTTAACATCTATGTTAAACAGCAGTTTTATGCTGGAATTTTCCTTCGAGGTCTGAAAATTTCCATAAGGCGGGGCTAAAGCCTATACCTGCCATGTAATTTTTTTCAAACACAGATTTGGGCAAAGTAATACAAATATGCACAATACAAAAATTGTATTATGATCAACCATATTAAATGAACCAAATAGAACAATTTTTTTAAAAATGTATAATGTAGCTTTTTTTAAAAACGTGTGTAGTTTATTATTTTGATTTGAGGGGGCAGCACGTGTCTTACGATTTATCAGTGAAAGTTGAAAAATCCATTTATTTTAGGCTTTTCACTGAAAATATTCAGATAATAACTTTTCTACATAATAGTTCATACTCCATTTAATATTAAATTGCAGAAATATATTGTGAAATTTGTGTATTCTTTCGAATTCTGTGTTTGAAAAAAATACATGGCAGGTATAGGGCTTGGATTTGGCTTGTGCACCATTTTAAACAGAAAAATATCAAAGAGAGAGGTGCTTGGAAATTTATAGAATGAGCCTTTGCATGTTTCAACAAATTTACTGAACACCATAATTTTCAGAAAAGTTAAGGACATGTATGAGGGGAAGGAAAGTATGGACAAGGAGGCCTTTTTGAATGGCCCCTTACCCTATTGCACGAAATGCATCATAGATGGCGCCAGTGCAAAAATGGGTGGAAGAGGCTTGAGCAACAGCAAGCAACGTTCAAGTGACGCCTAGAACAGAACTCGGGGGGCAAAAACAACAACAAAACACAAAATGGCGGCAGGTTCGCAAAATTCGAATACGGACTTGAGCCGATTAGCGGCGATGTTAAAGAAGCCCGCGAATGAAATTCCGCCGAATTGAATTAAGTACAATCCACCGTAGATTGACGGAAAGGGTTAAATCGTAAACGGCATAAAGAAACCCCTAAAAAGATCCGTCGTGTCGCATACCCCTCCAAACACATTTCGGGGGTCCCAAATTCCCGCGGCGGGACACAAGAACCGCTGACTAGTTAAGCTACGCATTTCCAATTAATAGCCGGGGGTCACGTGTCGCACGCCAATACTTTTCCGGTTAACTTGGTTAGTAGAGCACGCCTATCTACGGTACCGTTTTGTTAAAAAAAGAAAATCAATATTCCAATGTACCCCTCACTTTCGGCTAATCCTATCAAAACCGAGTATTATTAAAAAATATGCACAAATTTGCATTCCTGGTTTCCGGCGATGATAAAAAAGGAAAACTGTCGAAAATACACCCACTCCCCCGGTGACCATATACAGGGATAAACTCCCCCACGTGGCAAAATAGACAGAAAAAAAAATTGCCTAAACAAGGCAAAAAAAAAAGCCCAAAAAATCAGTTGTCAAAACGGTAATCGATCACGAGGAATCGTCTTGTCAAGGAACAACAAAAACAGACAGAACGAATGGCCAATCAAGGGTTTCTACGATTACCAAAACAGTGAATCGATCACCAGGGGCTGGAGTGGCGCTAAAGGCATGGGATGGATGGGAACGTCAATTTTTTTGGGTACCTGCACCCCATACGTATTTGATATTTATCAGGGATAATCCCTTCCAAGCAGGAAACCAATTGGCTGACAGTTAACCTATAGAGAGCGTTTATCTGCTCCAGTGTGACCCATTAATTAAATTTACTCCAAATTTCCCTACATAGTTCATACTTGCAAGCAATGGCTGAAAATCCATTTTAAACAAGGGATTTTTAGTTACTTTTGTAAGTTTTTGACAAAACACTTGAGATTTTAACACGAGATACAAATTAATTTAATAAAATAAAGGAGAGACTTTCAAATTTCGTCACCAACTGGTAGGATTCATAATTTGCACATCAATCCTGTTGATGTAGAAATTTGGTAAAGATTCCAGCATTATTCATGCAGATTGAAGGGGTTCTGATTACTGTCCAGCCAATAGTTTTCCCAGCACATTCATATACACGTGCGATTAAAACACGAGGAAAATTCAAAAATTCGCGTTCATTTTGCGAATTCGCAACACTTTTACAACCCTATCCTACCTATAGTGAACACGGCTAATACTGTAAAAACGATGGGGCATGACAAATTTCTAGCTCAGCTTCGAATACGAATCGAGTCCCTTGTGAGCAAACTGAAAATATATTGCACTCAAAACTCAACAGATAATGAAAAAGAAAAATCCAGGAAAAAAACAACGTCAATCGCACACAAACCACGCTTTAGGGACTACCTTTAAAAAATATAAACTCTGAACGAAAAAAAAAAAAAACGTACGATCGCGTGCGTGACGTCATTGTGTCCATTGATGACGTTGAAGAAGGGGCCATGGGCTTGAAGAGAAAGTCTGAAACATGATTGAGGAAAAACTAGATGCGCTCAGCTTGCACTACCAGGTGGCGCTCGGACAAGTGCGAGGTTCGGTTCTGATTGGCTGGGGCAACTGCGTTAAACACGAAAAAAAGCACGCTCCTCCAGAGGTAGTAAACGATGCATCCCTATAGTCGAGATGCCCCAATATGGCCGCCGCCGCCAATACACGAGAGGCTTCACTTTTTCAGCATGGGTGTGCAATGCTAGCGATTGCGAGTTTGACGCGTCCATGGAAGCACGATCGCAGCGGCACTTTTCTAAGGCACACAGAGCGCGAATAACGCTTTTTTTGAACACGAAACGGTTGGATAATACATTAGGGAAAAAAAGAGCAATCCACACATCACATCAAATAAGCAGCAAGAAGAAATTGGAATGAACTTTTAAATTTTTTGTTAAAAATCTCGTAATGCGTACTAATTATAAGGGGCAAAAATAGGTTCAAACGATCTTGGGAATGTCCCAAAATAGTTTGAAACGAATCTCAACATGCAGCCCATGAAGTTTGTCAAAAGACAATTGCGAGAAAACTTAAAAGGAGTGGATTGTCCTGGATAGAAAATGTTGGTGGTAAAAGCCAAACTAAATTTCATTGATTTTACTTTTTGCAAGACTCGTAAAAAGACTACAAAACAAGCTTCAAGAAAACTCATTTCTGAAACAGTTAACAGACAATTTCTCTGAAAAGGCAGGCAGGGTGTTTCAAAAAACGAATTGAGCGCTTTGAGACAAATTAATGCAGTTAACCAGACGCTTTTGAGCATCAAAATCTGGATGGAATCTGAAAAAAAAATATTAGATGCGCTACAATTTAGTCCAGAAATCGCACACGATCTATCTTGTTTTCTCACGTTGCGCTTCAAATATCCGAAAATTCCAAGATGGCGATTTAAGCCTCATTGGATAACTGAGACCACATAGCTGCTCTTAAGATAGATAATTCCACGAACGCCAACAATCTGCTCTTTCAGACGCATTTCAGCCATCTGCTCAACTGCTTAACCGCTCATTTGCTTAACTTGTCCGAGCGTCCCTACCGCACTCAAAACGAGCGTCCATACGGGAAAAAAACGAAAAATGGTCATTGCAATGTTCCCTGTCTTGGGCTGGGCGTCCCCACTGTCTGTCAGAAACGGCGCACAACCAAGCCCCGCCCATATTGCATAGGTCTCCGCCCACCACCAATCCACGCCCTCAAAGGGCGGGGGAGGGGAGGGCGCCACCCGCCCGCGTCTGCCCCTAGCGACAGTTAGCTGGTCAAAATTCGCTCGGTGGTGGCGCCACCACTCTGCAGGCGCTGCTTTTTGCACTGTTCGATCTGGCTCATGGCGGCCTCCACCAGGATGTAAAAGCAGCTGAACATGTCGTCCTCGATCTGGGGCGGCGTCGGGGGCGGGGTGCTGACTTCAGGGGGCAGCGCCCGTGAACAGTACTGGCAACTGGGGCTGACCTTGCCCTGCTGCCGGCATAAAATGCAGGATGTGGGCGTGGTCTTGAGCTGTGTGGGCGGGGACTTGAGCGGTGAGGGCGTGGCTTTGATAGAGCTTGGCATGTCGGCACCGCCCCGTAAGACCGTGTCGCACTTTGGAGGGTTGTCCGATAAAGATGCACCGCCCTTCACGGGCGTGGACGTGACAGAAGAGGCGTGGTCTCCTTCGGAGGGCGTGGCGTCGTCGGTGGTCATCTCTTCCGGCGACCAATTATTGCGAATGGGGAGGCACTGCACGCGCTTGGCGGCCACCTCCTCCTCCAGGTCGTCGTCGTCGTCCTCCATGTCCTCATCCTCCATGTCGTCGTCATCATCATCGTCGCCTTGGTGCGAGTGGCCAGAGTCTGCAAAGTCGTCGAAATTGTCGTCGTCGCTACTGAACGACTGTCGGTCGGCGCAGGGGCGGGGTCTGCGCTTGTCGTAGGGGAAGGCGAGGGCGGAGCCACCAGAGCTGTGGCGGCGACGTTGCGGCCAGGCACCGCGGCACTCGGCGACGAAGGGTGCGTCCTCCAGGGGCAGCGCCGCCTCGCCGTCGTCTGGGCCGAAATACTTGCTGTTCTTGCGGGTGATGGTGTACTTGAGTGGGTCGTGGCCCTCCTTGCGGATGATGTCTGGGAGAATTCGTCGACGGGCGTTGATGAACCAGTTGCACACCTGTAGCACGCTCAGGTTGGCCTCCTTGGAGAGAAGTAGCTTCTCCTGGTCGCTGGGGTAGGCGTTGTAGCGGTGCTCGTACAGCCACTGCTTCAGGATCTTCACAGAATCCTTGGGCAGGTTGCCGCGGCGCTTCTTCGGCAAAAAGTGCTTCTTGCGCTCGGCGCCTCCTCCGCCGTCGCTACCCATCTTCGAGTCGTCTTGCATATGATACCTCTGCTTATCGCGAGCTGAAAAGACAAGGAAACCAGAGTAAGAAACCGGATTTTTTAATGCAAGAAGCGAATACAAATACATTTAACATAGACACGCTAATTGGAACCGTCCCCACATGAAGTCACAGAATATTTATTTTAAATAAACAACTAGCCAATACACATAATGGCCGTCAAGGCATGCTAATTGAACCTGTTTCCATGGCATGTGAAGGGAAAAACATGTTTTCAAAGATACGCTAATTTTATATTTGAATGAAAATCAAAATGGCCGCACATCTACGTTAATTGGCACTGCCACCCACATGTAAGTTACACAAACGACCACCACCACCAACTAACGACATTGTAAACATCAGAGGAAATTTCATCAAGCACAAATATTGCGTTTGACATCAGTTGTAAAGTCTTCAACCATGGCCCCTAGTTACCAAAAATTGTTAGGCCATAGCTGTAAGGTCAATGGATATTTTACCAACAAAATACAAGAACTTTCATTTCTACCTGTAATTATCATGCTTTTTATAAAGGTGTATATAAGTTTTAATATTATGGAGATCAAATTATATACTATAAAGTACATTACAACTTTTTTTTTTAAAGTCTGTAACTACAGTATAGTTGCCAATGTTTGCCAGACGTTCACTGTCAACAAGTTGTTTCCACGTTGGCTGCCAACTGCCAATGTTACCAACAAAAATCCAACTACGGTCACACTTTGTGTGTTTTCGGGTAAGCCATATTTGGCTTATGAAGATGGCTCGCATGGTGTCATGTGAATATTATCAATACTTTTGGTTTTTTGTGGGCTTTTTTTTTCAATGTATCCTATTCCAAGATACTCATTCAGCAATAATTGACAAGCCAAAAAAAAAAAAAAAATTCCAAACGATTTTGAGATCAAAATCAGAACGATCCCAAATGAGGGGAGAACAAGTCTGATAGCAGAAGCGCTGTGACGAGGTCAGGGCAATTATCACCGATCCGAGATTACGCTTGCGAAACCTCTTAAAGACGACATTTGACCCAAATGTATGTAACAATCTGGGTTTACCAGCGTATCGTCCATAATCTGGCAACAGAGGTAGAACAGGCTTTCATAATTAATAAATTAAAGCCAATCATCGCTTCACTTGTCTGGGATTCCGGTCCTCCTTGCCAATAAGACATTTAATTTAAACGACCCAAATAATGCCAGGTCTGCGGCAATGCCGGATAAGTTTTATTTCCTTTTTGCTTTTAACACTGTTCTAACTTTGCCCCCACATCAGCAACCCATGATTGCGGATCCCTTGCCTAACGACGACCCTTGACCGTTTCCCCAAATGATTAACTAACGGGGTTCATTCGAAAGTGATCCGAACGACCCGGGGGTGACATCCCCGTTTTCTAAAGTGAAGCGCCATAGCTGCAACTCATGTTCAAAGCCATGCGGTTATAAGGGACATTCAAATAGGACGTCCCGGAAATACCTTGAAAAATAGAATACCCCCTCTCCCTCTCATAGACGTCTTTAATTTTTTCTCTCTCGAAAACTAGGTTGTTAAGACAATTTTTTGGAACGTATAGAAAGGCCCATCTTATAAATTTCCAAGCACCCGTCTAACCGCCAATACCATGACATTTTTCCAGATATTCCTGATTAACGGAAATTTCCTGAACTCAAAGGGAAATTCCATCATAGAATTAATGTTCAACACAAATTTACAGCATAATTTCCGACTTTCCCGAGGCTTCCCCCTGTCCTCATGCAAGCAGACCCCCTTACCCCCTCTTGAGAACGTCCTTTTTGAATGGTCCCTAAGAGAATCTGCATATAAGGCGTATCGTTACATGTCCTAAAACTTCAAAGAATGTCCTACCATTTTGAAAATAAAGTTCATGTCCTAAAGTTTACAAGAATGTCCTAGCATTTTGAAAATGAAGTCGTATATTCGAACTTCATAGAATACATAATATTCTCAATAGTATGAGGTAAACAACAATCATAGATTGTGCTAAAATATCGTTTCTGTCAATTTTCAAGAAAAATATGACACGTTATTCTACTTTGATAATCTTAAAAATCACAGAATGTGTGGCATTTTGATAATCACATCCTACATTCCAAAAATGTAGGAAGGATGACTGTGTACTATTCTCCAGTGTCACTTGTAGAACAAATCACAATGTTTTAAAATGTCGTTGTTTATGTTTTTTTTTTCTTTCTTAAAATGTCACCCTGACATGTTTTTGAATCCCTACAAAATTATAAAATTCGCACACATGCATGGTGTCAACTGTTAAGTATAAACTTTTTGGAGAAAAGTCGAATGGGGATTGAACCCGAGCCTCACGAAAACTCAACCAGATGGATGTTCTTTGGCAGTTTCCGTAACATGTTCCCACCATTTCGGGCTAAACTCGACGGGATTCATCCAGGATTCCGAATCCCGTTCTAGAATCTCAGTTCAACTTATAGCTGCCACGCGGCGCCGCGGTGTTATCTAATCTGGTTCCAAAGCGACAAACGACCCTAAAATGAATGAAACGGCCGGCTTGCCTCTAGTGTTCAAGTTTCATTGCGGAAATAAAAAGAAGTAGTGAAAACGCAAACCTCGAATAAAACTAAATAACGCTTTTTTTATGGTTTCCATTGGCAAATAAATTGGAAATCTTAAAACCGCCCTAAACGCTAAATAGCACCACTTTCGAATTGAAACCGCGATCGTTCCGAAACGGGAGCGATCGAGTTTGATAACATGTTTTCGACCATTTTACTTCCTCCATCTCGTGTCACACACATGTACAAATGTACAATGTCACATAGTAACATAAAAATATGTTATTTGACAGCAAGGTTATGTAGTCAAAACTTTTATGTAAAAGATCTATCATCACAATTATATTCAATAATCACACCGATGTTAAACATGCGCGCACCGAGTCACGTGTCACACAAGTTTTTTCGCAACCTGTACTTGAGATGGAACTGGAGAGCGAGTGTGGATGTATTTTATGTGATGAAATTCTATCCCAAAACGCTTGCAGCGTGAAACATCGGAATGGTCTTTACAATAAATTTTTTGCACTTTCTTTGCAGTTTGTCGATATTTGAATTCAAGAGATTTTATTTACTGTATCATGTTAAACTCAGAAGTTTTTCAGATAATTTGGCAAAAATAGAAGCGAGGTCAAGGGAAAACGAACACCTAAAATTCGCCCACTATCAGTTTGTTACTTTCATTCCACGGTGATTAAAGACGAAGTATAATGCCTAGCTTGAGATTCTGCTCTATCAGAGGTAAACTCTTTGCAACATCACAAATGTTTGTTACAAAAAGCTATAATGCCTAGTACAGACTAGAGCAAACACGAAATAAAAACTGGGTTTCTGCAAAATCAATTTGTCGAAACTTGGTTTGTCCAAATATAGTGTCCACATCAAAAAACGCATTTCGAAACAAAGGAAATGTTTGCTATTCATTGATAGCTCATACAGAAAGCACATGGGGCGAATTGGGCTCTACGTCATGATATATAGACCTTGGTAGAAGCGCCATGACCAACAAATATGTTTTCTTTTGATCCGGACCGCATCTTCAGCAAACATTTCGCGAACACCTAAATGTTCACTGAAAACATGATTTTTAGGTAAAAAGACTGGTAAAACTTGATTGCAGAAAACTGGTGAGCAGATTTTTATTGTAAACATGTTTCATGTTTGCTCCGGTCTGTACTAGGCATTATAGTTGCAGGTGTATGGTTTATGACAAACGTTTCTAAAGGCAGAGGGAGAGTATTATTATAGAAAGCACTGCAATCGCTGGAACTGAAAGTGACACCTGTACAGGAGAAAGCTCAACGTGTTTTGTGGTATAATGCCAGGTTCACACGCTCCGTACAAAAGTGGGGACGGACAAATAACATCCGTCCGTCAAAAATGTGGTAATGG
>JAQGBW010002828.1:0-18308 GCA_034698625.1 Julus scanicus
ATAGGGGACACCTCCGAATAACGGACAAAACTTGTGGTCCCGTGACTGTCCGCTTTTCGGAGGAACCACTGTATTTCGTGAAACACTTTCGTTATTTTTGAGTGGCCCTCGTCATGAAAAAGATTTCACTCTACCCCACAGCGCAGCGTTAATTACGCTGCATTCCGCATTTTATAACGCTTAAAAAGCTTTTTTAAGCTATAGCCCACCCAAATCTCATGGGGTATTTTTAATGAATTATGGTGATGATGATTAGATAAGCAGATAACTGAAGTAGTTATTTCGTATAGGTGGGCGGAATAATGCACGGGATTTAATGGGTCACCAAGGTCAGTTTTGTTTTTGTCTGTTTTACCAACTTTGACGGTAGTTATGAGCAAGGAATTAACCCCTTATGAAACGTGGAATATATTTGAGAAATGTCTTTCCTTTATCATTTCATCTTGTCTCATTTGCCTAATATGCCAGAATAAACAATTTACGTGGACTTAAATTGTGAGAGAAGGCGAGGAAATTCATTTTCATTCTAGATTTTATGGAAACAAAAAAGAACTTTCAGAGCTTGTTTTGTGCGATCCTCTTAACTACTATATAGTACGTATATCAGTGTTTTTCAGATCACGGCACAACTCTTATACGCTTAAAATTGTCACGGCACACCTACTGAATTATTGACGTATACGACTAGTTTATTAAGATCACTAAGGATGAAGGATTTGGATAAAACAAAATGAGACAACAGCAGCTAACATGCATTTTAGAATCCAATGAAGCAAACTTACCAAGCTTACTTTTGAAACAAAGCGTTAATAAAATTGTCAGAAAAAACTAATTTTATTAACCATAATTGTACGACTTGGAATTGAATCACCGTTACTCGTAAATATGCCAAAACAAAGAGGAAAACGGGGAGCATGGAATTCTGCTATAATTTCCGATACAACTTTTTCTTTCTATATACGATATAAATGCTTTCGCAATGTCTCCCCCTCTTCATTTATCTATACGGTACATTGTACGGTTGCATAAATATGCAATTTTCATATTCTTTCACAAATAAGCTATGAACGCGAAACTCGCTCAAAACAGAATCGTTTTTAACGTTTTTCCAGGCTTTCTCTAATATTGCGAAAAAATTTACGAGCATTACATTTATTTTTGGTGAAGAAATGAATGGGAAAATGTATATTACACCGATATACGGAGCCCCCCATTAGGCTTTGAAAAAAGGTGGGTGGCGAACTCGTAATTTTAACTCCATTACCGCGTGTATGTGTACGAGAATTTACGTCTCCCCAACCTAGTCATTAAATATTTAAGATAAAACCACACGATGAACTTAATAACATAAAAAACCAGAGATTTTCTTTCTTATTATTACTGAACCTCTTCCTTGTACTTAAAAACACGCAGAAAATAATACCGAAAAACCTCCACCAATTGGGCACCGATGAGGTCCTTATGTGTAGGTCAAGTCTTAAAAGCCTGATAGGGATTTCCAGAAAAATAAAAATCAATCTTTAACTAAATAAACAGCATCGTTACGACTCACTCGTAACGTGTTGTGGACGATTCTACCCATACACAATTTACATGCTACCTTATATAATAAATATCAACAGACGATGGAACAACCAGTCGATTAGACATATGGCTATCGTTAATATATTCTTAGATAATGGTATGTTATTCCAAATAAATAAATAGGATATGATAAACTTCACTCTCGCCAAATTAATCTAACTGGTTTTACGCAGGCATTTTTTTGTACTACATTTTAATGCAAAAAAATCGAGATTTAAAGACCCGATATATTGAAACCAGATGAAATAACATATTGCAAGCAACTTTCCCAGTTATCGTAAAAAAACCAGTTTTCGAAAAAGCGCAGTAAGCCACTAACAATCATTTATCAGTGCCCAATGACGGAGGTCCTTCCTCTGCAATAGTCTTCTAAAAAGCGTTAGTAAAGAAGCAATTTTTAACATTTCGTTACATTTTGTGCTCTACGTTATCCCCTTGCTCTCCCTCTCTCAATTACTAATGTATTGGATTGCTTTTATTTTTCCTCCTACAAATCCATTAGACTAATTTGTGGTTTTATGTTTTAACGATTTTAGCGCACGGACGTCTCCCATGTACCATTATTAATAAATTTGCCATCAATTTTAATGGAGATGTATTTTATGAGCTTGTAGCGTACAAAACTTACACATGCCTTCGCATTACACGCGCGTTCAGATCTGCGCACCAATTTCCCCCACTTCATGGTTTTAGTAGAAAATTACACTAACGTAAGCCAGTATTTCGTTTGACGGTAGAAGAAATTCCGTCAAAAGGACAATGTGCCAAAGGCAAATATCCTTAAGCTAAGTACGCACTGCCAAAACATTTATAAAACATAAACATAAAACACGAAACATACACAAAACATCTTGGTGTGTCCAGAAATCCATGTTTTGAAACAGGCCATGTTTTGAAACATTTGATGTTTTGTTTTGTTTTATTTCGATCGCTCGAGAGTACACGCGCTTCGATACGTCATGAATTACAGTCGGGGACAAAAGCGCCATACCGGCCAATATAAATGTCTGTTTTGTTTTATGAAATGTTAATCAGGTGCGTACACTCGTGTTTTTTTGTATGTTTTAAAACAATTGTGTCACCCATGTTTCAAAACACGATGGAAACTTTGTGTCTCATGTTTTATGTTTAATGTTTTGTTTTGTTTTGGCAGTGCGTACTTAGCTTTACCCACTGAATCATGTAGAGCATATAGGTATACTGTGTGTATATATACCGTAATATATCATTTTCGTATGACATTGGAGACACGTTCGTCAAAGACAATGCATCAAATGGTCAAAAGAGAACATGTGCAGCAAGACTGACAATTTAAAGTGTATCAATTCTACACACCAACACCTTATCTAGTGTATCTAGTGTAATTGAGGGAAAGTTTCACAGACAAAAATCACGCCACAAGTTGTGGTAATTCATAAAAAAAAAGAAAGTTTGTGCAACATTCGACAAATGTACGCAGTGGAGCTGCGGTTGCGCCATCTGTGGCAATTTGAAATAAAGCACCACTATACAGTGGCGCACTCCGGGTTTTGCAACCGAGGCAAAACTTTCCGCATCTTTCTCCGTGACTAAAGCACCTCGTCGGCCGTAAATTCCCTCCTCTCCAACCCTACCTGTTTTGTGAAATAATGCCTCAATTTGCCATAAAAATGAATAAAACTTGTTTGCCCGTGGAAACTGAGTGGAGAGACAACGTCTCCTATTAAAGATCGTAAACGTGGTAATCTCTTAAGAAACGATAAATGTAAGACAAAAAGGAGAAACGATGCCAGATAAAAATGGCTTTTACACCGTAAATCCATTAGATAATAGATTAAGCTTTATGGTGCCAAATTGGCTTCGAAATTTCAACGCGAATTCATGGAGAGAGAGAGAGACACAGTTAATCTGGCGCGAACTCAGAAGGGATGAAAAACAGGGGGTTAATGGCGCCAAAGACACCCCCGCCATTTTGGATTATGAAACTAAAGGCGCTTGTCGAAAAAAGTTGGTCGATTCAAAGAGTTGAGGGTGGTGAAACACGACTATTGTGGTCAATGTTTGCATTGACAAAAGGTTAAGTGAATTCTCGACTGGGCAATCTAATCGAAATGCAGCGAGTCTCGTTTCCATACTGCAATTTTTAATTATCGAATTTCACTTTTGTTTTAGCCTCTCGATGTTTATATCAGAGCATAATTGAATCTAGTTTTAGAATAAAAACGATAATTTGATAATCGGTCTCGCTCCAACCGTAATTACTCGTAGCTCGTTCGGCTTCATTTAGCAATAATCGAATTAGAACTTGTTTATATTTCCCATATTTCATGAAAGCAAAACTTTTTTCTTCTGCAATGCAACTTCTCAACATCCACATATAGATGCAAAAGCGCAGGAAATGTTTGGGATAATCTAAAGTGCGTTTATACGGTGAATTATTAACAACAGTTTGCATTTTAATGATCAAAATGCATTAGGCCATCCATTGATGCCATAAAATACGGAGCGAATGGAAACCATTAATTTTCTCATGTATACAATTTGCCGAGAGCAAATTGGAATTTCGAGAATAAAGTTTAAAAGTTTTTGCAAAAAAAAAAAAAAAAAAAAAAAAAAAAAAAACCCGTTCAATTCTTGGAAAATATAACACCGGGTAATGGCAATGTTGTAGATCATATATTCGCATTAAGAGCAAAGGAAGGAAGAGTAAAAAATACCTACACTTTTATAATAAAATTGCTATAAACAAACTAATAAAATAAGATTCGATAAATAATTGCAAACATTGTTGTAACAACTTGTTTAATCTATAAATGATCCAAATTTGGAATCTTAAAAATTTAAGAGAACACGTGCATACAATGTAAAAAATGATTTATTTAAACATTTTAATATATGCATATTGATGTAGCAAAAATTTGAAAATATGTATTTTTTATACATTTCAACCGAGTCAGGAAATTATACATACTCATGAGCATTAAATAAAACATAGATTGACTCGATAATGAACATCTGCCATAAATGACAAATCGTAGTTCAAGTATGCAGTATATTCATCTTTTCTTATATACATGTATATTTAAATTGACTTGTGCAAAGCATTTGCAATTAGGGCAATAGATAGGCCAACAGCATGTTGTCAGGTATACATTGCAATTTGCATATTTAATGAATTTGGAGTGCAACCGCCCAAGCAATCCACGAAAATCCATTAGATTTTGATTTTGTTTTCGGCTAGCTTATCAATATGCAAGAATTAATTCGTTGATGGAAACAACATTATACAACACTGGCACCACTTTCTCAAATTACATACACGATTTAGGCTTCAGGGGAGGATAATGAGGAGGGGTAATGGGTTAGGGGTCAACCATTCTTTAGCAAAAACTACTTTTAAAAAAGAATGCCGAAACATGCCAATTTCATATTTTATTGTTATTGCTTAGGAGTTCGATCAGCAGGGTTTTTAAAAGAGAAAAAAAAAATCGCTTCCTTAACAAATGTTTTCAAAATAATGACAAGCGGCTGTGAGAATGTAGAAACAAAAATAATAAAAAAACAATTGGTGGCAAGGAAATTACAGTGCATGTGTCTTTAGCTTCTACATGTATACTGTATACGCATAGTTGTCGTTAACAAGGATTCTGGACACTAACCCATATGGAGAAACCGCCTGGATTTTCGTAAACTACTCATTAGTTAGGTAAAAAATGTGGCTTTTCGTTGTTCTTCTGTAGCCTATACTGGATGACTTTCTGACGTGGATTAAATCCTATTCCTAATCTAAATTTCTAAAAGGCTAGATCACCATATTATTTCAATGGCGATTCAGCCTAGGATTTCATCCAAGACTTGACCGTACTCTATATAGTATGGTGGAGCAAGCAACGTCGTTTTCATATAGCTGTGACTGCTTTGAATGCAAGACAATATCTTAGAAACTAAGGAAGAAAAACCGTATTCAAACGATCCAACGATGGATGCTTTGTCATATTTATCATATGTTTATCAACACCGAAACTTAATTAAGGAATATCCTGAAATTCGGCTTTAATTTTCTGAGAATTCAAGTACAGGGTGGATGAGCCTACAGGTAAAGAAAGTCTAGACTCAAACCAGGAAATTTTTCACCAGCCATGCAGCTGCAGAATCGTGTGTTATGACAGGATTTAACTCAAGAGACGCTAAAAAAAACAAGATTTATCCGAACACGTTCAGAAAGTGTCATTAAATTAATCCCTCGGAATTTTAATGAACCTTAATGCGATAAATTAATTCGTTTATTAGAGCGGTCCACTTTGAACGCGGTCGCCCAAGTCGGTGCAACACGACTGGATTGCATCAGATAAGAAGCGATGAATACATTTAGAAATAAAATTAAAAATGGCTGCGGGGGAAGGAGACACGTAGGGCACGACTTAAATATTAATAATTAATGAGCCATTAGTTAATTGTGGTCATTTGTAGTCGGCGAATGGATATTGCGCAAAGACCGAGGCGAAACAAGTTTTTGTTCCCCACCTTCGTGTGGTCCTTATCTGGGCCAGCGTTTCAAAGCCCTTCAGATAAGAGCTGCAGTAAAACACAAAGTTGGGCTCTAGTAATTCTCAATGGGCTAAGGCGAACGATGCACAAGTTTGCCATTCGTCTATTGCAAAACTCAGTTCATACATTATGTTATGTACAAGTTCTGGACCGATGGAAGGTCATCTATCCTTTAAACGAAGCTTTCCGGTCGCCGAGGGGCCACCATTTTCACAAAAACAAAGGAACTTCAGTTCGTACATTTACTTATTTTGACTTTTCCATTAAATTTTCTGCCTCCAGCGAAATATATCATTTTAAAAAGCTGATCCCGAGACAGCTTTAATGACATAATAACCGCGACGCAGACGCCTTCGAATTCCGTTCAAACATGCAATTTGTTTTTAATTTAACTTTTTTTTAAAGAAATATATATTTTTAATAACTGCCTTTCAATCAACACGTGGGGTGTCCCACAGGGTGAAATAACTAGCAATTACGAGTTTCAAATGTGCCAAAAAATCTCAAAATGGCGGAAGGGAGGGTCAAAGAAACATTTTTTTTGTGTGTGTGTGGAAAAACTTTTGGGGAAATGGGCAAAGGAGGAAGGGAGGGGATCAAGGCAGCAGATGCCGACCAGCCATAGGGCAAAATGGTCCCATGTGGTTGTCATGTGGACCAGAGACTAAACATTCCCGCGTGAAGGGAAAACCGGAGGGTAGTAAATAGTCTCGGAAATTATCCTAGACTAATTTAAGTGAGTGGTGCCATACGAGACTCCCCATTTTAAAAAAAAGTCACGGTCAACGAGTCGAGGCGTGAACGCGTCCAGTAATATACTTAACCCTAATGATCTTTCCCCAAAAACATCTATGGTGGATCCACGCCTACCAGTCCAGCGTACAATGTGAAAAAGCGGTGGGGGGTATGGAGTCACAAGGACCCCGTACCATCTTTTATGGCCCATCACGAACAAGAAACGAGGAATTCCTTGGTTTTTCTCGATAAATGGGAATTTTAGCCCTGCCTATATATAGCGTCCATGCAGTCGGTCACTTCAAGAAAAGCCTTAGGTGACTATACGCCGCTTCTGGGCACTTCACGAGTGCAGAGTTTCAAAGGTGGACCGGTGCTAGTATATGGAAATGGACATATGTTAGATCAGGCCATGGTCACGCCGGAGTCAAATGGACCCGTCTCCAATTGGAAATCGCCCATATCAGTACACTATAGTGCTGTTACGAATTACCTGACAGGCTTGCACAGATTTTGGTTGGAATGACTCGGTGATTCAAATAAAATATACACCAACGAAATGTTCATCGCATTGATCTAAGATAATGAAGACAGATTAGAAAGATTCCAAGTTTTGGTGTAATTGGGCAAAGACCTTTACTAAGAATTAGTACAAAGCTCATTTGTAGTATTGCGCATCCGTTCAGCGTTAGTAAAATTATTTGTATTATTCATGTTTAAATAAAACGAGCCTCGGGGCGTATAAAGGTAAAAAAAAAATCGGTTTGAAAACCAGGACCCAACATTCTGATATTTCGTCGCTAACCACTGAGTGCTAATTCAGTCTCGTCTCGTATAATTCAATTTGAAGGAAGAAACTAAGCATAAGGTCAGTCGCAATGACCAAGTAACCACGGCAACGAGAGAAAGGGGTAATGTTATTAAGGGCGAAAGCTCCGTATTCCTACTAATCGATGCTTGTGGCCAGCTTTAATCTGCCTGGCTCTTCCCTTATCTTAATTCAGATATATTTATTAAAGCATGATGGGAGACCGAAATTCCTTAAAAATGAAAACCAGAAGGCCCTCTAATGGGGCTATCGTGAAACTGCACTCAATTCAGATCAGCAAACTACATTCTTCCATGCAACTTATGAAGCTTCATCTTCCATTTCATATTAAATATTATTCTTCAATACTTTCCACGTCTATCCTCCACTTCGAAGGCATTTTTTTAAAGGCACTTATGTGTTCAGGAAGAAAAAACACAAAACGTTACAATGATTTGACGTTATTGCGGCCAACACCCCAATAACCAGCTTCGTTTAGGCAACAGGATTGTCTTATTTACTGAAGAGAAAAATTATTAAAATAATAATAATAATGATAATAAATGAAAATAACGCCCTTGGAAAATGCCATTACAAATTAGTCGAATACGTATATAAATTGCGATTGGTAATACCGGCCATTTCATGCTATTATTACAAATTACCTTGTTGGGATTACAACTTCATCTGTCTTTTCCATTATGAATATTTGCAAGACAAGCAAGCTTTTATGTTTTCATTTCTTTTGTGTGTTCTGTACTAATTCAAGTTCGATTTGGAATATTTGTATTGTTTGGTTTCAAATCACAAAGAACACTACATGAGTGATGGTTATAGTTAACTAACCGATCTCAATATCAAATCATGACAATGAAAGATATTTTGTTAAAATCCACGATTATACAGAAAAACATGTTATTTTGCTGAGATCTTCAGCAAGGATACAAATGAATTTAAAACCTGAAGGACAGGAGGGGGTAGAAGAATTTTACTTGGTCCCATCGGTCAAGTTTACGATGTTGTCACATCGTTTCGTTTGTGACATGCCAAATATGTCGTTTAACTTTTATGAGGATTTATCCGAAAAGATAGCATCTTAAAACTGGGTTTTTCGGCTTTTAAATGACACTAAAACTACTTTTTTTTCGATCGTAGGGCACCAAAACTTTAATATGAATTTCGACGACAGTTTGTCACTCGATCCAAGAGGACACCAAAGGGTTAAAAAAAAGCTGAAGAAACAAGCGTAAACCAAGAGAAGCCATTTTTTCCTGTTTTTTTTTTATTTATTTTTTTTTTAAATTTTTTTAAATGACATGCATGTTT
The DNA here is from genome assembly GCA_034698625.1 of Julus scanicus. Classification (NCBI taxonomy): domain Eukaryota; kingdom Metazoa; phylum Arthropoda; class Diplopoda; order Julida; family Julidae; genus Julus; species Julus scanicus. Next base: position 8,981 of record JAQGBW010002828.1, read on the forward strand.
AGGAGCAGGTTTATTTTAAGTTGTTTTGCATTCCTGTTTGCATGAGATGCGCTTTGCATTAATTTTAAAACGTCCCTATGAGCGAATGATTGTCGGCAGAGGGCGTAGTACATCAATGTAAGATTGTCCCGTCATCTGCTGATATATACATGTTTTCGCGATTCTGATTTTCACGGAGTAAGAAAGTTCCGACTTATTTATAATAGTTTGTTATTTGACATCTCATTAATTAGTACTTTGCATTGGCTGATCCATCGACAACCATGAAACTTATATATATATATATATATATATATATATATATTAAAATTTTGAAGTAATTCTTTACACCGCCATCACATGCATCCATGTCGGAAGTTGACATTGACACAACAACTGCCTGTTTTAATCGAAAAACAGCATTCGTTCGCCGCCCTCTAACCTCGATTAAGCTCAAAAGTAACATAAGTGCACCAAGTTCTGCACCGAATTACACATCTGTTCACTGTGCACCTTGAATTACCGTTCCACATAGAGCAGAAACCCGAGAATGGCTACGTGCCGAGCAGGGTCTAACCTTTCAGGGGTGTCAAGTCGTCCGAAAAATCCTCATGAAATCCCCCCAGCTGTGACGTCAACAATGAAAAACAAGATTGAAAACGAGCGAGCTATTATATTCGCCCTATAAAAGCATGAAATTTATATCGGCTAAGTCGTATCCAATTACAATGGACTTATAAATAGTTGAAATTTGAAAGATTGACAAGTGTTTGGATTAAAAGTTCAATAAAAAAAAATTGCAGCAAAAGTCAAATCGAGCTTAAGCCACACTGGTCAGACAAGCTTATCACGCCATCGCTGGGCAAATAGGGTGGACAGGTACTCAAACGACTTCGGTTGGGGGTCTCACCCTTATTTCCCGAGCAAAAATAATATTTACTTGAGTCGCCATTTTGAATTTAATTATCCCTCTTAATGAAGCTGTAATTTAAATCCGGCGGTATTCCAGAAATCAATTTTCAACAAACAAGATACGTGGCGCCATTTTTTTTGGATTTTGCACATCGAGCTTTTTTTAGATTCTAGAACTTGTGTTTCGAAACCTGAAAATTCAAGATGGTGCCTGGTCATTTGAATGTATTTTGGACGTTCGGTCATGGGCTCTTTTTGTGTTTCCCTAATCGTGCATCTTGTTCGTATTTATCGAGTCCTTGTTATTCTTTTGTTTATTGTTCGAGCACCTCCTCTCCCTGGGGGCGACCTGACCTGTCCGACAGTTCGGCGGATGTTTTTCGTAGGGAGTGGAAGATCTCTGATAAATACATCACTTTTAACATACTAAAATACCAACCACCTCTGTGGCCACCTTTGGAATAAATCCTGCTTAAATCGCTGATTACGTTAATCTGGGTTGAGCACAACCGGCCTTATAGATTTTTATATACTGTACAATACATGTACCGAAGATAAGATACACATAGTATGCCATAAATAAGCTCAAGCAGACAATATACAACTTCGTAAATGCATAATATGAACGTATTTAGAAAATTTAACATTTCATATCGTTTATTAAAGCTAAATGCATATGCTCCAGAGCGCATTTTTCAAAGTTTAACTTTTCATTGAAAAGTTGCAAGTTGAACTTTAAAATGCTTCTCCAAACAAATCGATGAAGATGAGCAAGATGTGGGTTGATGGCCACTATTTTAGGGTGGGGGCAGTGTGGGGGCGACAGAAAAAAAAAAAAAAAAAAAAAAAAAAAAATAGCCCGAGGATCGAGCAAAACAGCTCTTTGTCAACTTATTCGGGTTCCTATAAATTGTGAAGTTTGAGACTACAATACTTTAATTTCGAATAAAAAACCACATTCTTTTAAAAAACGCATTTTTCGACTGAGTTGCTGGGTGGCCAGCTTCTGACAGACAAACCTTAAACCCTGTAACACATACTCACATTTTAAAATTTTTCACCTTTTTGAAATATTGCATGTGTATGTACATACAGCGTATAGGTGAATGAAAAATGTTTTTTCTCCAACAGTTTTTGTATTTCTTGACAAGTTTTACATTTATTTTCTATCTACAATTCCCGTTTCAATGTTGTTAAAAGTCAACTTTTAAAACTGTTCGCAATTACATACGTATACAAATATTTTCACAAACATTATTTTAAATTTATATTTCTTAACAAGCGTAAATTGATACAAAAAATGAGATTGCTTTTTTAATTAACTTGAATGTTCAATCCACACGTAAAAAATACTCATTCATAATAATAAGAATTTTATCGTACAGGCAACATTCGTGTGAACTTGCCAAACCACGTATACAGTCTAACGACATACAAGGCTTATAAATACACGTGCTTGGCAACTTTACTGTGGTTAAAAAGGCTATAATATTTATAAAAAATGTTAGGAATTTCTCTCCAGCGTTATTTCTACCAGTGCATATTGGAAGTGAAATATTATAAGCCGTCTTCACAAACGTAAATAACAACAATTGCAGACACCAAATCATGTTTGTGGGAGTTTTGCGCAAGAAATTTATCCAAAAAACCACAACTCGAAAATCACATATTCAGGAAGAAAAAAAAAAAAAAAAGATAGCCAAAAGGTTGGGGTAATATCTTGTGCCGTGATCTCAGGATGTGGCATATGGAAGCGAAAAAATGGGAACCCTAGGAGTTGGGTTGTGGTTAACCGGTCAAGGGCAGCTGTTTTGGGTTTGACCACTAATAAATAACCGGATTAAGAGGAGAGACGTTTTAGTCTCAAATGGCGGACGAATACAAATTGAAAGTTAGCAATTAGTTCCGCTATGGTCTTTTCTAAAATACCATATTTGGACATCATGAAATGACCAGCGGCCAGTTTCCTTGCATTAACAGAATAAACAAACAAACGAACGAAAACGGGGAAATCCTAAACAAACATTCGTTTGCAAAAGAGGAGCCATGGAAATGAGCTTAGAAATGAAATCGCCTCAAGAAATTAGCTGAAAATGGCAAAGGTCATCTGGGCCGTCGCAGCCAATTTCCGAGGCTGGTGTCGAGTAAACAACAAGAGCAATCACGAAACGCCAAACGACAAACATTTTGTAATGACTTCGATTTTTGGAGATAAATTTATTTCGGAAACCACTTAAGATAGCATACAGTGTATCCTGCCACGAACATTAGGTATTTCATTCCGAAATTTTCTAGCCCAAATAGTGTGCTGGATGACCATTTGGTCAAAGGTAACGATTTCCGGTTAGGACACAAGGGACAATGAGGGGAACGCTTTATGGGTCTGAATACCGCTGCACTTCGTGAAAACGAAACACTAGCCAAGGTTTTAAACTCGGTCTAGATTTATGACCAGGGGTTGTTGGTTGTTCTGCCAAAAAAGTCATCGGACCTTCTTTGCACGCGCCTGACTTATAGGTCCCGAGGGAGACGCGAATTTTAGCAATGAAAAAACTTGTCAAAATCAAGGCTTTTTTTATGTAGTAAAATATGTCTCTCATTTGTCTAAAAATTGTGTTTTTTTACCCAATTTTACGTGACCTAGATTTGAACCAACTAAGTGTTACTCGCGTAGGTCATATTGGTCAATGGAGTATTGGTGGTACACAATGGCACAAGCTATACTCAGTGTCATTAGAATGAAGAGCTCACATTAATGTTATTAGAAGACATATAATAGCAAGTTGATTATGCGGTTTGTTAACACGTTGGCAATGGTTGTCATTTTTGAAAATCACTGAGACACCATGTAAATTGAAGTTCAATTCAAGTTTTCGAGGGACGCTACTGCCCATGTGAATTCTTTAACCACTTTACAAACTTAGGTATACAGGCACAAAAAAACGCCAATAAATAATGATCCTATGATCCAAAAATGCTTGTGGCGAAAAGCCATAAACGATGATATGGCCAACACCGTCATCAGACATGTTGGTTAGCCAATTTTCATCATGCAATGGGTCAAACAGTATATATATGTAAGTTCGGGAAAGGTCCCCCACGCTGTTTAAGTAATTTACGATGCACAGAAAAATGGTGTGGTCATTAAAAAGCACAAAACCCCCGAGTCACCGCTGACAATTCCAACCAATTAGAGCGTTCAGGTCGGCGTGATTTACGTGCTCCACTGTAATGACCGTTGACCAATTGAGCAGTCGTAAACACGGCGCCCAAGGATACATTGTACCGCCACGAGTTCTGATATATCATTCTTATTGATTGCACATAATTTCTGCATTACGAAAAGGTCCTTCACTAGCAGTCACGGTCCGGTTGTGACAAGTCTCCCGTTTATAGGGGCCCCTGCCGACCTTTTCACTGACACAGAGATTCCAGCAAATTCTGTAGACGAATTTATGGGCGATTCAGCTTATTTCAGACAAATTCCGGTTTCCAAAAGATGTATTTAGCTAGTTTTGGAGAATTGCATCTCAACAATCCTAAACTTCTGTACAAACTTTCGACAAATACACGAATTTCTACATGTTATATCGAAGTTGAGGTATTTCTTTGATATATCGTTCCTTTTATTTCACCATGTTCAATTTTGTTTCTGACCATGACGTTTTGATCAAATCAACATGTTATTGAAACATAAAAAAAATCAAGCATGAAATTTCTTCGGAAGTTATATACGACTTTATTGAAAATAGAGAAATAAGAGGAAATTAGGAACTCTTTGAAATTCATGTCAACTTGCAACCATGTATACCACCACCATTCTAAACAGTATCGTCATATATATGTATATAAGAAATGAAAGAATGACTTCGCCATATATAAATACAAAATAATTACAAACCGGATTCGAACCCGCGTCATCAAAACATGCAATCTCACCTTTCGATGGCGTGTTTTGATAAATGGCAATCAAAAGATGGGACGTTGAATTGGGCAGGTGTCGTGAATCAGTCGGTTTGATATCGTTACAAAGAGGAAATGAAATATTGACCAGGTTTTCTGATTTAAATGGACTGTGGTCAAGGGCCTCCTCCCCACCTCCCTTTGCCCTTATTTGGATAAAGCAATTATTTTCGTTGCCAGGAGGCGAAATGTCAAACGTCCAGTGTCTGGTCAGATGATTAACCAAAGTCGTTTATATTTCGAGGGGATCATATTTTGATTAAGCACGAAAATGCGCATAGCTAAGGCGTTTTCATTCGCCTTAATTGAAAATAATTTAACATTTTTTGTTGTTGTCATTAAACGACGAATTTCAATTAAAAGTTGCATCGGGGTGGAGAAATGATATGTCCTTAAATGACGTGTACATACCATATAGATGATCTGGTGGACGATAACATGCCCAAATTACAAGTATATATATATATATATATGTTCAATTTGCATACAAGTGGAGAGATTTTGAGGAGTATAGGCATCATGCACCAACGGTGTTCTGTGATACCGCATGATCATGATGATGATAGGTGCCAATTGAATCTTGGTCATGCATAGGACATTTTACTGCATATACTGTATACTCTTCGTACATGAATGCAAATGGGATTAAAAGACATTCCAATAAATTTGGATACTCAATTCAACTCAGCTATAGAACTACACAAAAAATGTCAATGCACTGTCGCATCCATTTTCAGGAGATACGTACAACTGCTTCGATACATGTCCTATCTTGATAGAACCCACATATACCTATATACAGTTTTATAAATTTTTCTGAACTACTACACTCCTTTTATCAGAGGAAAAATGAAAACATTGAACACTCAATATCAACGTGGAAAGCAGAACACCCAAGTTTAGAAAGCGCTCATTTAGTGTGCCTCCTAATTAAAAACAAAAGCTAATTAACACGTGTTTAGACTGCCTTATCTTATCTGCTATACTCGTCCAAAACGCGGCCAAAATTGCAAATTGATTTCGTAATAAACACGAGAAGCAAAATTTAAATAAGCCGCTGATAAGAGCGCCGCGCATTCATCACCATGCACGTGCTAATTACAATAATGCTAATTAGGGCAGAGGCCTAATCACGCAAGATAAAACTACGCACACATTCAAATGCCACTCGGGCCAAAGAATTGCATATTTATGAATTTCAGTAGAGAAAATAAAAGGGAAAAAAATCAATTTAAAACTCCACATCTCAAATTCATTATTCTGGTCAGATAGCAGACCTAAGATCGCATTCTGGAATAAGAAATGCATTTATTACACTATGTTATCTTACTACAGATGCTGTTTGATATTCATGCAACGCGCCATACATATAGAGCAAAACGTAAATAAACAGGCAATTTTTATCATCGCATATTGTTGTTTAAAAAGATATTCTATATACATATCAAACTTTAGCACAAATTAAGTTTTAGAAGCTTAAGTATATTTCCCCATAATGCTCTTTCAATAAATTTCATATGGTGTTACTTTTGCCTAGCGTAAATTTGCATTTATTTTAATATGATTTACGTATTTGATAAAAAGCACGGCGTAAACATATGTTATGCACGTTAATTTGGAACGTTTCGCAACAACGTACTCTTTTAAATAATTCACATAGTTATTCGTTTTCTAAAAAAATCTCAAAAAATTAATATAAAAAAATTGAATTGATAGTAGCAAACATTCGTACGTTAAGGAATTCGGAAACATTACAATTGCAGATACAGAGATATCTTTAAAATGATTATTATTTTCTCTTTGCAACTAAATTTAGGTTTTCTCCCCGAATTGGGTGATCCCAAACAAAGGCAAAATGCATTTCATTTGAATTGTACATGAGAATGCATTAAGGGTGATTATTTTTCTTAGTGAGCTCTGGTACTAACAAAGACCGCGGAATATAAACGTGGGGAGCAAATACTAAATAAATGTCCGACAGGGGGTAAGTACAACAAGAGGATAATAGCGAGGGGGAACAGACAACAATTCATTGGCCCATAATCATAAACATATATGACCATGCAACCAGCTTTTATAATCAAACCACCAAAATAGCCCTTGGATCCCCATCTTTAAGCGAAGGTTTCATTTACAGGGTGCCCCTTATTAGGTAGCAACATTCTAGTTTTATCAAGTATTGTATACGCTAAAAAAAAGTTTAAAGTATAAACGGTATATATTAATTTATATAATCAAAGCAATCGAAATACATATTTAAAAATGGAAAATATGACATAATTGCATTTCAAATTCAAAAACAGGCCACCCTATATAATAGTGTTATAGCGAAGCTTTTGCCGTTCGAAACTTAGGAAAAACACCAGTTTAAAAAATAAAAATAAATAAATAATAATACCGGCTTAATTATAGAGGCTATAGCACCGTTATTAATATTTAAAACCGGAAAGTTGTCATATATATATATATATATATATATATACATACGCTGCACATTTAATTTTGTAAAAGACGAAAAATCATTATAAGCGAGAAAAGGCAAGGATGCGAGGGGAAAAAAAGGTCGAATTTGTCGCCGCGCGACTTTAATTGAAAACTCGGTGTAATTAGGCCCTGTTTGCCTATTATTTGCTACACAATTTGTGCGCTGCTCGTATTATGACAAAAGTGAAATGAGCTGGTTTTCATAGACCGTCAGACTTCATTTGCATGATCGTCTCTGGAGACAGCGCTTTTGTTGCCGTGAAATTACTCTCTTAAATATATTCACGGCAAAAACACAAACAAAAGGCCAAATTAAAATATTTATTCGTTCCTTTGAATCTTATGCCTGCATTTTCGCAAGGTTCACAACGCGATAATCCCCGCATATCCTAAATTAAAGTGGAAATTTTCAAGTTAGCCTTTTGTTTTCTAAGACCATATATGCATGCGTATATAACAGCAACGAATGAGTTTTCTTATCACCGAATATTTCTCGAAAACTGCTTAAGGAAATTGCTTACATTATCGCATGTTGCGATTCATTTTGATTCATCATACCATTTCTGTATGAGGTGCATATTATACGTATGTATATAAATAATTTGATTTATTGTGAATGCATCTTTTAAAAAATCCTATATAGAAGAAGAGGTATTTCCAAGACGATTAATATGCAAAGAACCACGAGAAAAATCCTAAAATTTAATTTCCCACGAAAAATTTATATAGAACAATGCATGACGTTGTTATGTCAAGAAAATTCTTATTCGCTGAACCATCGTTAAGCATTTCTCAAAATTGCGCATCCCTCTTCATATTACATATACGGCCGCGTATGCTCGTTGGCGCATTAAGTTGCACCATTAGGAATTAGGTGAAATTACGTCAAAAATGGGTTTCATTAAATGCTTAAAAGCGGAACTAAACGCACAACTGCAATTTGGCGAAAATCGCTTATCAACGCCACAACTCCGAATGCACATTTCGGTTTGCCTCATTTAATTTCGCCGCTTTGTTTAACAACTGCGCGAAAAATCATTTTTAGAAGCGTCAAAATCGTGTTGTTGTTATTATTAAAATTTGCCTAGCAGAAAATGTCAGAAAGGTATAAATTCTCAAAATGAAATATATGCAAGTGTGAAGGTGAATCGTATACAGGAAACATAAACATATAGCATATAGTGACACGTGTTTTAAACATAAGCATACGATTCTTTTTGGAAACCATGGAGATGGACAGTGGTATAGTATGAAGCTCTGGTATACAGACCATCAAATAAGATTGAATCCTGCTAAAACTGAGAAGTTAATTATAATGAATAACAATTGTGACGAGAGTAATATTAATGTTTTGGGTTTGGTATTTGATTACAAATTTAGTTTCTTATCACATATCGTTAAAATCATAGGTAAAATTCACCAAATTACTTTTCTCTTTAAACGCCTCAGTAGGACTCTTACATCCACTGAAATGACTATTATAATTTCTTCATAATTAATACTTTTAATTGGTTATGGAAGTATTGCCTGGACCTCTGTACCGAAAAAAACAAATACCTGTACTTACAGCTTTTAATACAGCGATTAGAGTGGCATATAGATTCCCTAGACTGTACTCAGTTACGGAGTTCTGTAAACTTAATGAAATATTGCCTTTTGACAACATTATTATTTTTTTTTTTTTTTTTTTTTTTTAATTTTGTTATGTTAGGAGATGCAGTTCGGAATCCACTCCACTTATTTCATTGGGTGAAAGAATGTATGATTAAGAGAGAAAAAACGAGAACGGCGAATTACTTTATATTCTATAGTTCTGAAGTAACAAGTAAATTTGAAGACACATGTTTCCCGTATAGGATATTCACTAAGTGGAATGGTCGGTAGGGAATTTTTACGGATGGGAGAAATTCCCAAAAGTGGCGGCTCTTTCAGATGAGAGTTTAAACCGAGGTCCCGTGTTGATTGTTGCACGTTAAAGACCCCTCGAGTG
>JAQGBW010002829.1:0-18308 GCA_034698625.1 Julus scanicus
GAAGTAGGAATATGATATTTGTCATATTTGTCATATTGTCCATTTGTCAAATTTCAGTGCCAAATCCCTCTTGTGGCAAGTCCGGAATACCAGCGAATGGTGCTCTTACTCGTGACGAATTAAGAAATTTAGTGAGATATAGTTGCAAGCCTGGATACATCTTGATCGGCACCAATAACAGAACCTGTTCCAGAAGCAATAATTGGACACCGCAGGATATGCCAAAATGCGGTTAGTTATTTTTAAAAATGCATATTGAAAACCGGTGGCGGCTCGTAGAAAAAATTAGTGGGAATGTTGTGAAGTACGCCAGTCGTCACTGAGGGAGTGACAGTGCTCTATCTCTCACGCACAGTTGCATACACATTTTTTTTTAAATCTTTTTTCATTAACTGGGGGATTGATAAAGAGTTAATGAAATTAATTGATGAATAGATTAAAAATAAATTAACTTAGAAAGAATTAAAGAAAAAAAGATTAGTTATATTAAATGTTATCGATGATATCTAGTGATTGGGGGTGCTGCAGTTCCACAGTGCCTATGCGCGAATCGCCACTGTTGAAAACATTCCTTAAAATGGCATTTTTGACAAATTTTCATTTTTATTTCAGTTACTAATTTGGCGTATAAAAAAAATATCTCACAAATCAAAGTGATCGGTGACATCAAAAGCATAGTGGATGGAAATGTCATCAATTGCATTGCTTCCGTCACAACAACGCAATTTGAAGTTGGAATCGACATGGGATGGATTTCGGATTTCACAAACATTGCTTTTAGATTTAGTAATGGTGGGTAAAGCTTGATAAGTTATTTTTGGCGAATAACAATTTTCAAATTTGTAATGTGTATCAAAAGATTTGTGTCCATATATTCCTTTTGATGTTATTTGTAATTACATTACAGGTAGCAAAATAGCAGTACAATTAAAATCATCTAACGTGTCTACATCACCGAACAATAGACGTCAGTTAACTGATTTGACAGCTGACTATGCAACCACGCCACTCATCTATTATTCAAGCGCTCCTGGAAGTCCAGCCAGATCTGAAAAAGCAAAATATATTTTCATCGATCCACTCTACGGCAAACCTAATAACTTCAAGATTTGCGAAATCGAAATCTACAACTCTTTAGGTACGGAACATTATTTTCTTAGCCGTGAAAATTACAAATCCCGAGCGTAAAATTGGTTATAGTGAACAAAAGCGTGTTTCAATTTTGCCGTTTTAACGATTTTTATTTTCTCAACTTCAAAATCAATTTATTTATTTATATGAAAAGTATAGCAGCATATTTTTATTTCAAAAGTTTTTAAACTCCAATTCACTCACTATTAAAATTTTAACTATTTGAAAGTTAATCTTTTCTATGAATTTGTTTGAGTAAATCTGATACAAATTTTTCACGTAGAGGTAACAAGTTGCGGTGCACCTGATGAGCCCTCAAATGGTGTTGCTATTAACAAGTCAAATTCAGGATCTACCAGATACAGTTATCAATGTAACCCCGGATATTCTCGAAGTGGGAGCGAAGAAATTGTATGTATCAATGGACGATGGAATGCTCAAGCTCCAACATGTAAGTGACCATCGAGACATGTAGATTAATGTTCAAGTTAGCTTTGTGCATGACTTTTTTGTACTAACTGAAATAATGCTTTTAGGCGTAGCATTACCTACAACCGCAAGGTTACCACCTACCACGAGACATACTATCATGACTAAGCCTACGCAAGTCACCACAGCACGTTAGTACCGATTAAATGTAATTTGTGTCTAGATTTTGGAAAATAATTATCTACCATGATGGCGGATCAACGTTGAAAATTTTTATGTAAAGATTTAATTTTATTTTTTAGCAATAAATCCAACTCAAATTAAACCTACATCGAAAGATGATGACGATGAAGCTAAAGAAAAAGTAATTGGAATTATGGGTAAGTTATAATTTCAAAATACATATCATCAAATCGGTTTTAATCAAAATATTATCAAACTTTATAATATGATATTGAAATTTACTATTGCATTTATTGCAGCGATAGCTATTGGTGCAACTGCAGCTTCGATTGTCATTATAGTCGCCATTTTAATTGTTGTCTGCATCATGAGAAAGTAAGAAATATTGAAAATAAATTGATATGGGGTTTTCAAGGGCAAAGTGAAAGAAAATATTGATCGTATCGTGTGTTTTATATTCCAGGTACTACAAGAAAAAGTCCCGTTTGCCCCCTTGCCACGCCGAACACGGCCCTTTGTGCACCAGTCCACACAGTCATTATCCGATGTACAACGAATACAGCCAACCACGATCTCAAGACGGAAGCTCCCAAAACTATGGTGAACCACCCATTCACTTATACGATTCCATTAAAGAGCATAACCTGAGGTTCCCATTGCAACGTCCTCTCCCTGATTATGATTTGACAGAAACCGTGTTCAATGAAGGTTACGGAAGAAGACCACCCTTGCCTGTTCCCAGACCACCCTTGTCGAGCTCTGGAAACTCGCAACAGTACGAACCTCTGATGGCGATAAGGAGAAACTCAAACCCATATGACGAGGTTAACGATGATATGGTCCCAGGGACATCGGGGCGAAATGAACCAGACATTATGAGCAGTTCGAGAGTGGACTCGTTGTATATTAAAGGAGCTCCGAGAACGACCTTATAACATGAAAATGTCTGGCGATGACAACACATGTGCAATTGACAACTGCCAAAATAGCGCTGCTGCTATGTTTGCAACGTTTTCCAGAAATGCCGGATTCGAGGCATCCTTGCGGAGGAAATCAATATCGATTTGCCTCGAGAAGCGAGAATTGTAGAAGTAAAGGTGAAGTTTCAGGCGGCAGTTTGAAGAGAATCTGACTTGAGATAAAGATTAACTTCCTCATCGGCTCACAGCAGAGAGGCAAACATTTTTCACCCATTTTACTGTTTTTAGAAATTTGAACGGTTAAACTTAACGTAGGATATTTCAACCTCGCGTTTAAATAATCATCCTTAAATCCTAGTCCACACCAACGAAAGCACGAAGCAAAAGAAAGGTTTTTGAAAGCATGTTTTCGATAAAAATTTGCGCAACAAGTTTCCGTCCGAATGTTTCTGCAAACTTCTAGGCTTTTTTGCTTTCGGAAGCATTTCGCCGATAATCCAAGGGGCAGTCGGGATCAAAAGAAACAAATGTTTCTGTTATATATTGTGCTTTAATAATATTAGCTGGAACACAACAATCAGGTGAAAACAACAACTCAGAACAACAGTGTTTTCCGCTTTTGCGCCATGCTCTCGTTGGTGTGGACCCGGCATAAGAAGTATTATGCTTCCAAGAATTTGCAGATATCGGGAATATCTCCCCTTCAGAAGACTTTGAAATATCTGAAAAATCTCTTATACGGAAGTAAAAAAAATGCTGATTATAATATACAGAAAGTAGGAGCGAGCTGATGCTAAAAGATGCTATTTTCCAAATATATATTTAATAATGGAGATATTGAAGAAATAATTTGAGAAATGTTCAAATACGGCCGCGAAGTTAACCCCTTTTTTAATTAATTAAGGTTCACACCTACGTTAGATGATAGTTATGCAAAGTTGATTTAAATTGTCTGTAAATAATGATTTTTTCTGTAAATAATGGAAATTGGTATAATTTTGATATGCGGTGCATAAATCCTAAACTTGCGTTTCTTAGGAAATGAATCTGAAGAAAGCCTAAATGCCAAAAAAAGCCATCTAGTTATTTTTATACCGCGTGTACCTTTTTTAGTGTGTAAAATGTGTTTTAGGTACTTTCCCTATTAAATCATTCTGTGATATTCGAGTGTAAATTTTAATTGTATTACGAGGCTAATTAAGCTACTGGTCGAACATCCTCTCTAATCCAACTTTTCACAGAAACTCAATGACGCAATCGTTTTCCTTTACAGACCCTTCAACTACACTCAACTTTTCCATAGCATTATGTCTGATTGGAAGGCATATTCTTTCTGCTACTGGATTTTCATAACTTGTTACCTTTTGCTGACATTTTTCAATGAAAATGGTAAGTAATGTTTTCCGGTGTGTTTTTCAAATAATTTGAATAAAAAAACATATTTTGAAATTTATTTAAAACTGTTTTTAAAAAACTAAATACAAGTAACAATTTCAGTCATTGAAATCTAGAATGTAGAAAATAAATATAGGATAACTGAAATCTTGGAGAAATATATTAATATGTGAACTAATTTTGCACACGATTATAAGCTTGATAAACTAGGATCTAGGGTTCAGTTTTGTTATCAAAAATTTAAAATGAAACCAAACCATTGCAGGATATTTTTGGATTTTAAAATGATTAAACTCTTTTTAAAAGCGTCCGAATTCCGGTAACTGTTTTCATTTAACATTTAAAAAAATCAGTATAGGATGGACAAAGTATTATAGCAAAATGCAAAACTACCACAACATTATGCCAAAAGCAATGACTAATCTTTTCACGAAAACAATTTAAGGAAGTTGGCGTCAAAGACTGCCCAGTGTGGACTAGAATGTTTATCGCTATCATGTGATCTTAACTCCGCCCATTACACACAATGCAAAAAGTAGATTTCCTTTCTACTTTTTTCTGTTCTGTGTTTGTCCGGAAAATGGCAGCACTGAACTCAAGTTACTCAACTGAATTGTAGCGAATCCTTTGTGACGGATCCGCCATAGGAGGCGCTACCATATATAGCCAGCTACTCTTCCACGAGGCTACATATTAGCTCACCTTATTTTGTATACTGCTCTCTTGTTTTAAGGTCCACCACATATATTGCACATTGGAAAGTCCCAGCCACTCCTCCACAGAGGCTTCCTCCGTGCCTATCCCTCCATGGCCGGACATTTAGTCATTACATGCTGGAGATCCTCTGTTCCATCATCACAACCCTACTTTCAACTAAATATTCCATTTGCAATTAATAAATTCATTATACACATGCGCCTTGATCCCAACAGTGCCCCGGCCACCAAATATGGCTTCCTTCACCTCCTTGCTCAAACTAACTGCCCACTGTCATGAAAAATATGTTTCACTATATTAAAAAATATAGTAAATTTATCACAAAATGCCTCTCGAGCCAATGCATGCACTCGTATTTGGAAACAACTAATATTTTCAAATTTTTAGTCCATTGTTGCGGATCCCCTGAAGCACCTGAAGAGGGTTATTTCCGTCCTGTCAAAAGCAGATATAGTGATGGAGAGATAGTAACATATACATGCAATGAAGGATTCAGTCTAGAAGTGAATCAATCTGCATCACAAACCAACCGTTGTAGGAAGGGCAGATGGACTAGTACGGTTCTACCCAGTTGCGGTAAGTATTTAACTCTACATCATCTTAAAATGAAGTAGGAATATGATTACATTTGTAAAATTTCAGTGGAAAATCCCTCTTGTGGTAATCCCGGAATCCCAGAGAATGGTGATTTTACTCGTGACGAATTTAAAAATGTAGTGAAATATAATTGCAATGCTGGATATATCTTGCTCGGCACCAAAAGCAGATCCTGCTCCAGAAGCAATAATTGGACTCCGCAGGATATGCCAAAATGTGGTTAGTTATTTATTTTAAAAGATGCGTATTGAAAACATACCTCTAATGACATACAGTGGAACCTCGATTTACGAACGTCTCTTTTTACGAACAATTCGATTTACGAACGTTAATCCAATTCACGAACGGGCCAAAACCCTGTGTGCAGGGGCGCCGAGACGGGCCTGGGGAAAGGTGGGAGAGGGGGAGGGAAAGAAAAATTCCATTTTTACCAAATAAAATTTACGTTTTTAGTAAAGAAAATTTGCATTTTTACTTTTGAAAAATTGCGTTTTTACCTTAAAAAAATTGCATTTTTACCATTGAAAAATTGCGTTTTTACCTTAAAAAAATTGCATTTTTACCATAGAAAAATTGCGTTTTTACCTTAAAAAAATTGCATTTTTACCATAGAAAAATTGTGCTTTTGCCTTAGAAAAATTGCATTTTTACCATAGAAAAATTGCATTTTTACCATAGAAAAATTGCATTTTTGCCACAAAAAAAATTGCGTTTTTACCATAAAAAGTTGCGCTTTTCAGTTTTCATGACAATTTCAAAATTTTTTTTCACACATATTCTGGAGGCCTGGGCCCCTAAAAATCCCGGGCCCGGGGTATTTTCCCCCCTTCCCCCCTCTCTCGTCAGGCCTACCTGTGTGCTACCAAAAAAATGCAAAGTTTTAGTGAATATGGCGTTAAGAAGAATCACAAAGTCATTGATAAGGGGGAATTATGAGGAAAGGGGGTGTTCAGCAAACGAGGACATTTTTTGGACATCCGTAGTACACGAGCCCTTCGTTTCCAGGTCAGAATCTGGCGCTGATTCTTGTGCATTTTGTCATTCAACTGCCAATGAATTTAATTCCACACATAATACTGTATTATTTCCACATATAAAACCATACCATGTTTAAAAAAATAAAATAAAAAAATTTGGACAAGGAACGCATTATTTGGATTTACATTGATCGCAATGGGAAAAATTGATTCGAGTTACGAACTTTTCCATTTACGAACAGGGTCATGGAACGGATTAAGTTCGTAAATCGAGGTTCCACTGTATTTGACATATTTTAGATTTTATTTCAGTTACTAATTTGGCTTATAAAAAAGAGATCTCAATATTCAAATGGTTATGGGACATCAAGATCATAGAGGATGGAAATATAATCAATTGCAATATTTTCGGCAATTTCTCGTATTTTAAAATTACAATCGACATGAGATGGATTTCGGAATTCACAAACATTGCTATTAGTTTTAGTAGTGGTAGGTAATTGTCCATGCGTAGTATCGAATTATAGCGTGATACAATTGTCAATAAAGCCCTTCTAATTTTATTTTTAATTATATTAAAGGTAGCAGCATAGCTGTACGATTAAAATCATCTAACATGTCTACATCAATAAACGACAGTCGTCAAGTAACTGATTTCATAGTTGAAAATGTAACCAAGCCAATAATGTATTATTCATATGCTCCTGGAAGTCCAGCCAAATCTGAAAAAGCAAAATATATTTCCATCGAATCAATCCCTGGAGAATCTTCAAATAAATTCAACCTTTGTAAAATTGAAATCTTCAACTCTTTAGGTATGGTAAACTATTTGCAGTAAAATCGATTAATTAGATTAAATTAGACGATGTCGTTTTCATAAATTAAATTGAACTCTGGTGAAAAAAACAATAGAAACCAATAGAGATTTCTATTGGTTTCTATTGTTATTTGGACACTTTATGGTTTTAATTGTTTTCTATGGTTCCTGTATTGACTTCTATGGTTTAGCTGTTTGACTGAACAATAGATAACCATAGAAAACAATTGAAACCAATAAAACCAATAGGAACTTTCTATTGATACCAACAGAAAACGACGTCCCAAATAACAATAGAAAACAATAGAAACTAATAGAGACTTCTATTGGTTTCTTATGTTATTTGGACACTTTATTGGTTTTAATTGTTTTCTATGGTTCCTGTATTGACTTCTATTGGCTTCCATGGTTTAGCTGTATTGACTGAACAATAGAAAACCATAGAAAACACTTGAAACCAATAAAACCAATAGAAATTTTGTATTGATACCAACAGAAAACAACGTTCCAAATAACAATAGAAAACAATAGAAACCAATAGAGATTTCTATTGGTTTCTAATGTTATTTGGACACTTTATGGTTTTAATTGTTTTCTATGGTTCCTGTATTGACTTCTATTGACTTCTATGGTTTAGCTGTATTGACTGAACAACAGAAAACCATAGAAAACAATTGAAACCAATAAAACCAATAGAAATTTTCTATTGAAACCAATGGAAAACAACGTTCCAAATAACAATAGAAAACAATAGAAACCAATAGACATTTGTTTCTATTGTCAATAGACAATTGGCTTCTAATGTTATTTGGACACTTTATAATTTTAATTGTTTTCTATGGTTCCTGTATTGACTTCTATTAGCTTCTATGGATTTCTATTGGCTTCTATTAACTTCTATGGTTTAGCTGTATTGACTGAACAACAGAAAACAATAGAAAACCATAGAAAACAACAATTGAAACCAAAAAAAACAATAGAAATTTTCTATTGAAACCAATAAAACCGATAGAAATTTTCTATTGAAACCAATGGAAAACAACGTTCCAAATAACAATAGAAATCTCTATTGTTTTTTTTCACCAGGGAGGCTGAAAGATTAATTAATAATTTTTTCACATAGAGGTAACAAGTTGTGGTACACCTGATGAGCCCTCAAACGGTGTTGCTATTAACAAGTCAAATCCAGAATCTATCAGATACAGTTATCAATGTAACCCCGGATATTATAGAAGTGGGAATGAAGAAATTGTATGTATCAAAGGACAATGGAATGCTCAAGCTCCAACATGTGAGTGACCACCGTGAAGACGTACGAGGGGCGGTCAAAAAGTCTCGCATATTCGTTTATTATTCGAAAACCAGATATCGTTCAAAAAAACTGAAACAGCCATTTTAAAGAGCAGGAAATTTGCTATTTTTCAATGTAGGACCCGAGTTTATTGACACATTTATCCCAACGTTTGATGAGATTGTTTCTACCCCTCTCGTAAAATTCGTTATGTCGGCTATGCGGATATATTGTCGAACCGCAAGTTTCACATCATCATCTGTTTGAAATTTTTGACCACTCCAGTGCTCCTTGAGTGGACCAAAAAGATGGAAATCTCTCGGTGAAAGGTCTTGGGGCTGTATGGTGGATATTTGGATGTTTTCCACCCAAACATGTTGATCTCGTGGGCTGTGGCAATATGGCCGGGCAGAATGGGGACTTCTCTTTTTGTCAGTTACAGTTTGGTGTCATTTCTTAAAGTTTAAACACCACCTCTGTACTGTAAAAGTCTGTAATTTGTGAACCACGCTTTCCACCATAACATCCTAACATTTCACTCTTAAATTTCACGCCTTTCAACACTGAAAAACGAATAACACTTCGTTGTTCCTCTCTCGTGAACGCTTTCGAGTAATGCGCCATTTTGTTTTTGATAGTTTGTTCGAAATTCGAATGAATTGTGGCGTCTTGAAGTGACTTAAAACCAAATTTCCTGCTCTTTAAAATGGCTATTTCAGTTTTTTTGTACGACATCTGCTTTTCGAATAATAAACAAATATGCAAAACTTTTTGACCGTTCCTCATAGATTAATGTTCAAGTTTGCTTTGTGTATGACTTTTTGGACTAACTGAACTAATGCTTTTAGGTGTAGCATTATTTACAACCGGAAGGTTACCTACCACGAGACATACCATCAAACCAATCACTATCACAAGCAAGCCAACACAAGTTACCACAGCACGTTAGTAACAAAATTAGAAGTAATTCACATCTAGATTTTAGAAATTACCTTATCTTAAATTTCCTCAGTAGGTTTATGTGGGTTATAAATATTGTTATTTACAATATTGAAAATTACATTACACATAAGAATAGTAAATTTGCTACAAATGTTAGCACAAAACAACATTTTTATGGCAATTAGTATGTATAGATAACAGTTTGAGATCCATAAGAGAATTATTTTCTGTTTTAGCAATAAATCCAACTCAAATTAAACCAACATCAAATGTTGAAGATAACGAGAAAGTGATTGGAATTATGGGTAAGTTATAATTACAAAATTCAAAATACATGTAAGAATCAAAAGATACCGGTTTTAATCAAAATGTTATCAAACTTTATAATATTGAAATTTTCTATTGCATTTATTGCAGCGATAGCTATTGGTGTAACTGCAGCTTCGATTGTCATTGTGGTTGCCATTTTTTTAATTGTTTTCTGCATTATGAGAAGGTAATTAATATTGGAAATACCTGGTAATATTGGAAGAACCATACATATGTAGTTTTTGAAGGACAGTGTGAAAAAAAAAATGTTGATTGTATCGTGTGATTTATATTTTAGGTACTACAAGAAAAAGATCAGTTTGCGCTCTTACCACCTAGAACACAGTTCTTTGAACACCAGTCCACACAATAATTATCCAACACAAGAGGAATACATCCAACCACGATCTCGAGACTTCAGACTCAGACAGCCAAACTACGGTGAACCACCCATTCCCTTATACGATTACATTAAAGAGGATAACCAGGGGTTCCCATTCCAAAGTCCTTTCCCTGAATATGATTTGGCAGAAACTGTGTCCAACGAAGGTTGCGGAAGAAGACCACCTTTTCCTGTGCCCAGACCACCCTTGTCAAGCTCTGAATACTCACCGCAGTACTTACCTCTGTTGCCAATAAGGAGAAACTCAAACACATATGACGAGATTAACGATAATATGGTCCCAGAGACATTGGGGCAAAATGAACCAGATATTATGAGCAGTTCGAGAGTGGACCCGTTGTACATTAATTAAAAGGGTTCTGAGAACGAATTTATAACCTGAAAATGTCTGGTGATCACAACATGTGCAATTGACAACTGCAAGTCAACCGCATTACTGACTTTGAAATATCCGAAAAATTCTTATACGGAAGTATAACAAATGTTAACAATAATATACATACATAAAGTAGGAACAAGATGGAATTAAACGAGGCTTTTTTCCAAATATACAGGGTGGGCCAATAAAAAGTAAGCCAACTTTATGAAAATCATAAAACGGTTATTTGTTAATGGAATTTATTGAGTCAATCGCCAAATGGCGAAGGCGCCTTAGTGCTTGTATTTCCGCAAAAAGTGCTAACTTTGAACACAAATTGAAATAGGTAGTTTTTTTCTAACCTAATTAAGTACACATGTACAAATTTTCAATAATTTCCATTAACAAATAACCATTTTATGATTTTTATAAAGTTGGCTTACTTTTTATTGGCCCACCATGTGGAGATATTGAAGAAATGATTTGAGAAATGTACAAATACGGTCGCGAAGTTAACCCCTTTTTTAATTAATTAAGATTCACACCTACGTTATAGATGATAGTTATGCAAAGTTGATTTAAGTTGTCTGTAAATAATGATTTTTTTCTGTAAATAATGGAAATTGGTATAATTTTGATATGCGGTGCATAAATCCTAAACTTGTGTTTCTTAGGAACTGAACCTGAAGAAAGCCTAAATGCCAAAAAAAGCCATCTAGTTATTTTTATACCACGTGTACCTTTTTTTAGTGTGTAAAATGTGTTTAAGGTACTTTCCCTATTAAATCATTCTGTGATATTCGAGTGTATATTTTAATTGTATTACGAGGCTAAGCCACTGGTCGAACATCCTCTCTAATCTAACTTTTCACAGAAATTCAATGACGCAATCATTTTCCTTTACGGACCCTTCATCTACTCTCGACTTTTCGGTGTTTTCCATAGCATTAATTATGTCTGATTGGAAGGCATATTCCATCTGCTACTGGATTTTAATAACTTGTTACCTTTTGCTGACATTTTTCAACGAAAATGGTAAGTAATGTTTTTTTCCGGTGTGTTTTTCTAATAATTTGAATTAAAAAACAAATTTTTAAATTGTAATTTTTAAATTTAATTCGCCATTGATCATGATTTTTAGACATATTGGTCATGATTGTGCATTGTGTATTTTAAAACTGTTTTGCTTAACCAATTTTTAAAAAACTAAATATAAGTAGCAATTTCTGTCCTTGAAATCTAGAATGTAGAAAATAAATATAAGATAACTGAAATCTTGGAAAATATACTAACATGTGAAACGATTTTGCACACAAAAAATCATTACAATTAAGGTTTTAACTTTGATATAGGCTCTAGTGGTAAATTTGTTATCAACAATTTAAAATGAAACTAAAACATTGCAGGATGTGTTTTTGATTATGAAATGATTTAACTCCTTTCAAAAGCGTCCGATGAATTTCAATTTGTTAAATTTTTAAATATACTCACAGCCAAACAAAAAGAGGTAAATAAAAATAAAAATTGTTTAAAATTGCTGGATAAATCAGCAATGGTATAAATTTGTCGTTTTTCACTTTGAAATGGTAATTTTTTTAAAAATTAATAAACAAGTTGGAAAAATCTACCATTTTAAAGAGGAAAACGACAATCAATTTCAATAGCTGATTTATCAAACTATTTTAAACAATTTTATTTTTATTTAATCTCTTTTTGCTTGGCTGTGATTGTGTTTTAAAATTTCACCCATTGAAAGTGATAAGGTTATATACCACCTTAACATACATATAATACAGGGTGGACACTGGACAAAGTATTTTAGCAAAATGCAAAACTTCCACAACACATTATACCAAAAAGCAATGACTAATCTTTTCACAAAAACAAATTAAGGAAGTTGGCGACAAAGACAGCCCAGTGTGGACTGAATGTCTTATCACTATCGTGTGATCTTAGCTCCGCCCATTACACACAATGCAAGAAGTAGGTTTCATTTCTACTTGTTTCTGTTCTGTGTTTGTCCTGGTTTTAAGATGGTTCCCCATTTGAACCATAAGTGGCGCCATAGGTGACTGCACATGCGCAGTAGGTCTGTCCGGAGATTGTGGTCACGTGTAGTGTGAACATGTGCAGCCATTGCCAGATTTTTATGGACGAACGTCATTTGTCTTTCCTCATTTTTTTCTGGAGCATGTGAACCTGGCATAATATATAATGAAGCTCTGTGGGCCTGGTGAGAGTCTTGCGCCCTGGATTCTTTCCAGGAGAGGTATCTGAGAAGGCTCTTCGGCTAGGGCCCCTCCTCTTCAGACATTTAACAAGACTAAATTTCGGTCCACAGCATCCTTAATATCCTCCAATATTCCTCCAATTCGTTTTACATAGATGATAGATCCCTGACTCTTGAGAGATCAATGCAAGCATTCAGGAAATCTCCAACGGACTTAAAATAACCGCGTCTGAGCGGCCCTACTCCTCTTTCAGCGCAAAAAACCACTCTCTCCAACCCTACTTTCATCTAAACATCCTTTTCGCAATAAAGAAATTCATTATATACACATGCAACTGATCCCAACAGCGTTCCCACCAAACATGGCTTCCTTCACCTCCTTGCTCAGACTATGACTGCCCACTGTCATCAAAATATGTTTCATTATAGTAAATGTTCAAATATAGTAAATTTATCACAAAATGTCTCTCGAGCCAATGCACTCGTATTTGGAAACAACTAACATTTTCATATTTTTAGGACATTGCTGCGGATCCCCTGAAGCACCTGAAGAGGGTTATTTCCGTCCTGTCAAAAGCAGATATAGTGAAGGAGAGATCGTAACATATACATGCAATGAAGGATTCAGTCTAAAAGTGAATCAATCTGCAACACAAACCAACCGTTGTATGAAAGGCAGATGGACCAATACGGTTCTACCCAGTTGCGGTAAATATTTAACTCTACGTCATCTTAAAATGAAGTAGGAATATGATATTTGTCATATTTGTCATATTGTCCATTTGTCAAATTTCAGTGCCAAATCCCTCTTGTGGCCAGTCCGGAATACCAGCGAATGGTGCTTTTACTCGTGACGAATTAAGAAATTTAGTGAGATATAGTTGCAAGCCTGGATATATCTTGATCGGCACCAATAACAGAACCTGTTCCAGAAGCAATAATTGGACTCAGCAGGATATGCCAAAATGCGGTTAGTTGTTTTTAAAAATGCATATTGAAAATTAGTGGGAATGCTGTGAGGTAAGCCAGTCGGCACTGAGGGAGTGACAGTGCTCTCTTTCTCACTCGCAGAACTGCTGGAACTGTGAGACGCACAGTTGCATACACATTTTTTTTAAATCTTTTTTCATTAACTGGGGATGGATAAATTATAGATAGAATAGATTAAAAATAAATTAACTTAGAAAAAATTTTAAAAAAAGATTAGTTATATTAAATGCTATCGATGATATCCAGTGATTGGGGGTGCTGCAGTTCCACAGTGCCTATATACGAGTCGCCACTGTTGAAAACATTCCTTAAAATGGCATTTTTGACAAATTTTCATTTTTATTTCAGTTACTAATTTGGCGTATAAAAAAAATATCTCACAAATCAAAGTGATCGGTGACATCAAAAGCATAGTGGATGGAAATGTCATCAATTGCATTGCTTCCGTCACAACAACGCAATTTGAAGTTGGAATCGACATGGGATGGATTTCGGATTTCACAAACATTGCTTTTAGATTTAGTAATGGTGGGTAGAGCTTGATAATTTATTTTCGGCGTTTATGTCAATTTTCAAATTTGTAATGTGCATCAAAAGATTTGTGTCCACAGTCCATATATTCCTTCTGATTTTATTTGTAATTACATTACAGGTAGCAAAATAGCGGTGCAATTAAAATCATCTAACGCGTCTACATCACCGAACAATAGACGTCAGTTAACTGATTTGGTAGCTGACTATGCAACCACGCCACTCATGTATTATTCAAGCGCTCCTGGAAGTCCAGCCAGATCTGAAAAAGCAAAATATATTTTCATCGATCCACTCTACAGCAAACCTAATAACTTCAAGATTTGCGAAATTGAAATTTACAACTCTTTAGGTACGGTACATTATTTTCTTAGCCGTGAAAATTACAAATCCCGAGTGTAAAATTGGTTATAGTGAACTAAAGCGTGTTTCGATTTTGCAGTTTTAAAGATTTTTATTTTCTCAACCTCAAAATTTATTTATTTATAAAAATAGCATATTTTTTTAATATTTCAAAAGTTTTAAAACTCTGATTCACTTATTATTAAAATTTTATTCTATGAATTTGTTTGATTATACAGCTGATAAAATTTTTTCACGTAGAGGTAACAAATTGCGGTACACCTGATGAGCCCTCAAATGGTGTTGCTATTAACAAGTCAAATTCAGGATCTACCAGATACAGTTATCAATGTAACCCCGGATATTCTCGAAGTGGGAGTGAAGAAATTGTATGTATCAATGGACGATGGAATGCTCAAGCCCCAACATGTGAGTGACCATCGATACATGTAGATTAATGTTTCAAGTTTGCTTTGGGTATTCCCTAACTTAACTGAAATAATGCTTTTAGGCGTAGCATTACCTACAACCACAAGATTACTTACCACGAGACATACCATCAAGCCAATCACTATCACAAGCAAGCCTACACAAGTTACCACAGCTTGTACGTTAGTACCGAGTAAAAGTAATTTAAATCTACATTTTAGAAATTACCTTTTCTTAAATTTCCCCAGTAGGTTTATGTACGACACACATAAGAAAATTAATTTGCTACATGTTTGCAAATGAAACATTTTAAAGAAAATTAGTATGTATGTATATTTAACAGTTTGAGATCCATTAGAGAATTATTTTCTGTTTTAGCAATAAATCCAACTCAAATTAAACCTACATCAAAAGATGAAGATAACGAGAAAGTAAATGGAATTATGGGTAAGTTATATAATTTCAAAATTCAACATACGGGTTTTAATCAAAAGGTTATCAAACTTTATACTATAATATTGAAATTTACTATTACAGCGATAGCTTCAATTGTCATTGTGGTTGCCATCTTTTTAATTGTTGTCTGGATTATGAGAAAGTAAGGAATATTAAGAACCAGACATATGTATATGGGTTTTGAAGAACGAAGTGAAAAAAATGTTGATTTTATCGTGTGATTGATATTTTAGGTACTACAAGATAAAATCCCGTTTGCGCCCTTACCACGTAGAACACAATTCTTTGAACACCAGTCCACACAATAATTATCCAACACAAGAGGAATACATCCAACCACGATCTCGAGACTTCAGACTCAGACAGCCAAACTACGGTGAACCACCCATTCCCTTATACGATTACATTAAAGAGGATAACCAGGGGTTCCCATTCCAAAGTCCTTTCCCTGAATATGAATTGACAGAAACTGTGTCCAACGAAGGTTGTGGAAGAAGACCACCTTTTCCTGTGCCCAGACCACCCTTGTCAAGCTCCGAATACACGCCACAGTACTTACCTCTGTTGCCGCTAAGGAGAAACTCTAACCCATATGACAAAATTAACTATGATATGGTCCCAGGGACTTTGGGCCAAAATGAACCAGACATTATGAGCAGCTCGAGAGTGGACTCGAGAGAGGGGCTCCGAGAATGTGAGACAGAAAAACCAAACACAAAGTAATTGTTAAAGCTCACATAAATCAAATTAAAATTAAAGTTAAACTGTACCTCGGATTTGGACCACTCAGGTCGAAGCCGAAAGATCCATTTTGCACAAAGCCATCACTGGAGAGCTCTTTCCCAGACGTCCACACAGGCTCAGGACACTTTTTTTTCTCCTCGATTTTGGGATTCCAATCCAAAACTCAGGCATGCCTGGAATGTGGTTCTAGAATGTGGTCACATTCCAAGGATGCCATTTCCGCCTGACCCCAACGTGTCCACATCCAGCCACAAAAGAAGCGAGGTCAAGGGGGTCAAATGGCGGGTGTGCGGTCGCATTCCAATGTTAAATGATAATTATGCAAACCCGAGTTAAATTGTGTGTAAATAATGATTTTTTCTGTAAATAATGGAAATTGGTATAATTTTATTTTGTATAAATCTTAAACTTTTGTTTATTAGGAACTGATCCTGAAGAAAACCTAAATGCCAAAAAAAAAGCCATCTAGTTAATATTTTTATACCACGTGTAACTTTTTAGTGTGTAAAATGTGTTTTACTAGGTACTTTCCCTAATAAATCATTCTGTGATATTTCGAGTGAATATTTTTTATTGCTTTAGAAAGCTAAATAAATTCAAGAAATAAGATTTTACTAAAAGATGGATCTTATTTTGATTGAAAATATCAAATACTTGTGATTACTGTTCAGATTTTTAGGATATAGCTTAATATATAGTATATGTATGTGTGATTTTTTAAAAAATCCCAATCGTACCCTTTTACCTAATTAATAGAACTAAAGTTTTCCTCCTATATGTCTCTCTTTACATCTATATTATAAATTACCAAAAAATACAAAAAACTAATACCAATTGCCAGGTGGGCCGAGTCCCACAGTAATTGTGATTCATATTTTCGGTTGAGAATGTAAATAAAGGTAGAAATTGAAAGTCAAGATATGATAATAATAAAGATAAGATATGATGAAATTAGTCTAGGGAAAACATCTTTTCTAGAAGCAACACAACAACCTTTTTCTAGTTTTGAATTAATAGTACACATTTTTATCAATTCAAAATGATCGCCTGTATTTCAATTTTTAAGTTTTTTGTACTTTATGTAATTTTATTCATTGGAAATGGTAAGTTTAAATACCATATTTTGATAAAGGTTTGGTAAGCTTACTCTAGAAATGTTCATTTTTAATATTTAAGGACATTGTTGCGGGCTACCAGAAGCCCCAGAAAATGGTTACTTCGTTCCTAAACAAGCTGAATATGCTGAATTTCAGTCGGTTAGATATTTGTGCAAGCAAGGATTCTTTTCGCACGAGGCATTTTTAGGACAACAATTTAACCTATGCAGGAATGGCGGATGGACGAATGTCTTCCCACCAATATGCAGTAAATATTAAATACACAGTTATTTTTTTTTTAATTATATATTTTTTAAACAACAAAGTGAATATTAATGTGAAACTAGGAGACTCGGCTCCAGTGGTGGCTCACGTATAGGCACCGTGAAACTGCAGCACCCCCTATCACTTGATATTATCAATCTTTTTTCTTTAATTTTTTCTAATTTAATCTATTCTTAATTTATTCTTTAATCTATGTAATTTATTGTTTAGCTATCCCCCAGTTAATGAAATAGATTTAAAAAATCTTTGTATGGAACTGTGCGCTTCACAGTTAACAGAAACATTTGAAAAATTAAGGACAGAAATTAACCGGGTATCAAACACCAATTAAGGAATCAAATCCAGAATTACTACCTCTAAAAAATCTTGACATGACGCTGAGCTTTTATTTAACTCTTGATGACAATCTTAATCAATCTATTCATTGAATCATTGTAAAATTGGTTTTCGAGAGAGCACTGCAGGTAACAGGAGAATACTCAAAGGTAACCGATGAGTCGGGAAATCCCCTGTCACAGAAGATTATATGGCCAGTAAAGGCTCCTTCACACTGTCAAGTTTTCGTTAAGTTAAGTCCCTAAGTGGAGTTGTGACGTCACTAGCAGACAGCTTCGCCACACTTAAGGGCGACTTAGGGCAACTTAAGAGAATAGAAACCGTTTCTATTTCGACCAATGGGGAAGCGAGATTCCCCGGCCAATGGGAAGAGAGATGGAAAAAGCAGACACTCTAGTA
>JAQGBW010002830.1:0-18307 GCA_034698625.1 Julus scanicus
TTAGCCTGATTAGAATCTATGTGGATGTTATGGGTTTTAAATAGTATAAAATTCTTCGCTTGTGGAAACCCTTGCTACTTTAACGGGGTTTGAAACCCTATCCTTTTTAATGGGTAAATTTGCATTGACCAGGCCTGACAAGAGGGGGGAAAGGGGGAAAGGGAGGAGAAATACCCCGGGCCCGGGCCTCCGGAATGTGTGTGAAAAAAATTTTAAATGTTGAAAATGACTTTTTGAAAATGTCATGAAAAATGAAAAACGCAATTTTTCTATGGTAAAAACGAAATTTTTCTATGTTAAAAACGAAATTTTTCTATGTTAAAAAAGAAATTTTTTTAAATTTTGCTATGGTAAAAACGAGGACCACCCTTTTTTCCCCTGAAATGTGATGACATATACGGCCTTGCCCTCCTCCCTTTTCCCCGGGCCCCGGACCTGGCTCTCGGCGCCCCTGGCAACGACACTCACCGTCAAACAAATAGAGATTAAATAAAAATAAAAATTGTTTAATATAGCTTGATAAATCAGCAACGTTATCCGATTGTCATTTTTCACTTTGAAATGGTAGATTTTTTAAATGAATAAAGAAGTTTGAAAAATGTCCGTTAATTTGATTTATCGTGCTGTCACCTGCTGGCAGCGGGGGCAAATAAATTAACGAACATTTTTCAAACTTCTTTATTAATTTTAAAAAAATAAATCATTCTTGTATGTTTGTTTATGAATCAAAAAGCCTATACTTCCATTAGCAGGTTTTTGATTTAAAAACAATCGTACAAGAATGATTTAATAGTACAAGGCAAAAACCAGGGCTTTTTGCTGTGTGGACCGGGAAGCGAAAAAAGTTTGTGCATTTATGTATTATAAGTTGCTTAATGTCATTCCTATTTACCAGAAATAAGTAATTATACTTTTACTTGTTCACATTTATTTTCGTGTGTGAAATTTTATTAGTGCAATTTGCATGCTCTTGCACGGCAATCGATGCAGTATTTTCAGGCCAGGGAATTGTGTACGTACGGTACCTTTTACTTATGCTGCCATAAACATGTTGTCATTGATCTGTCAATTGTACATTTATGTTTCATATTTTAATTTAAAGCTTGTTATCACCGCAATTTACACATACATAATTAAAGCTGATATGCCAATATATGTTTACTAGTTTTTTTAATGTGTACGTATATGCAGAATAAAAAAACATTTCAAGTATATATCATGTTTACGATTTTGTATTAATCATTGCATAAAAAGTAGGTGCACATGGATTCCTATTTGGCTGTTCATCAAAGACCACGAAAAAAGGTAGGAAATAGTGGGTTTTTAATGATTAAAAATGGGTTTTACATTGGTGGATAAAGGGTGGAAATATAATAAAAAAAAGGCGAAAGAATGGTGAAAAAAAGGTGAAATTATGGTAGAAAAATTGCGAAAATGGTAAAAAAAAGGGTAAAAAAATTGCGGAAATGGTGAAAAAAGGGTGAAAATATGGTTAAATACAATGATTAAATAAAGGTGAAAAAAACGTTTCGTTGCCTGGACACATTTCACGTGAAATTTTACGTTTACAATTAACGTTTTTTTCACCAAAGAGCAATGGTAAAAATTACGTTATTTTTACGTGTTTTTCACCAAAGTGTGCTACCTGGGAAAGCAAGCAAAAAGAATACAGGGAACTTACTGTTTTTATCCATTCACTCCATTCATCCAGAATGTAGTGGTAAACAGTGTGAAATACCCAACATTTTACTGTTTTTCAGAAAATATCACACTTTCTTCTGGATTTAGAAGAACTTTAGGCAGAAATTTCCGAAATTTCCCCTAAAAATGCAGATAAGCACAGTTGATATACTTCTTGTTCTTTTGTAGATACAGCGCTAGCAGAACTATGCTCTGCCACCATTTGTTGAGAATCTTTGTTTTTCTTTGTTGAAAGGCCTCAGATGTTGTAGCTTTGATGAAAAAGGCTCCAATCCTGAATCCATAGCCAACAATCCAGAAGAAATCAAATCTCCCTGAGACTTGATTATTTAGAAACTTGAGGGCCAAAAAAAAACCTTCTTTCCAATCCAGCCCTTTGATTAGTAAGGGCCTGGAACACAAACGCCATCTATAGGCACAAAAATGCAATTCATAAATGAAATATACATGAACACTTCATAAAGGACAAAAAAGTGTGCATGCAATGTGAATAAAATCATTTCAAATGTCCCTAACAATGTTTAATGAAATTTAAACTTTCCACTGGTTATTAATTTGCAATAAAAAAACGTGGGTACCATTTAAAGCCAGAGCGCCCTAGCTTGTCAGGCTTACTAATATGGCGGCAACATTTGAAATTGCCCAAAACGCATTTGAACAAAAATTAACAGTTAAGCTCCTGTAGGGAAGCATAAAATCTCAATGTTAGAGTAAAGCATTACACAAAATCTCCAGCACTTTTTTAAAAAAAAAATTTTACTACTGGCTTTTCAAACAGCCACCAGGGCTAAAAAGGATAGCATTGTTTGCAAGCATACCAACTGAAACATCATGCCGACTACTAAAACGACTAATAAAACCAACTTAACATTTAAATTTTTAAAAATTTCTTTAAAACTTTTTTAAACTTTTAAAATTCCTTTAATTGAAATTTTTTTAAATTTTTTAAAATTCTCTTAACATTTTTAAATTTTTACGATTAAATT
Source organism: Julus scanicus (assembly GCA_034698625.1). Taxonomy (NCBI): domain Eukaryota; kingdom Metazoa; phylum Arthropoda; class Diplopoda; order Julida; family Julidae; genus Julus; species Julus scanicus. The sequence continues at coordinate 2,688 of JAQGBW010002830.1, forward strand.
CACCAATAATCCTGAATAGGTGATTTTAAAAAACATTTACTAAAACATGGCTACATTTCAAAGTTAAACCTCCAGTTATACCGTGTCTATATATGTCAATTAGGATAAACCATGTTCAAAGTAACCATTCTGTTATGCCTGGTTCACAATGCATCGACCAACGTCTCTTTCTGACCGTCACTCGATCCGCGCATGCGTGCCGACCTAAGTGATGACGCGTTTATGACAAATTGCGCCGGATCGAAAGACGTCAAAAAAGTTTGAAAAGATTCAAACTTTGGACGTCTTTGACGGTCATTGTCTGGAATGCATTACAAGCATGATGCTGTTTGATGTTAATGTTATCCTGAAACATCTAAAATTTGAGATTTAACAAAAATTCCCTTTTTGATTTTAAGCTCACTAATTTTGAAAAGCTTTGTATAAAGATTCGAGAATGGATGAAAAAGTAAGTTACACACGGTGCCATTTTTTATTCGTAGCCTGGCAACACCTTCCGCGCATGTAAATTTTGAGGTGACTACTTTTTGTGAGTCCGAAGGTTAAGCACCTTGGCTTAGCTTAAGAAGCGTAAAGGGAAGACAAAGAAGATCATTTGTCGACTAAAGACTTTTTAAGTTTGAACAACTGTGATAACGCTAGTCGTAGTTTACACAAGGGAAGGAGGCCTTAGAAAGTGATCAAAAAGGTCTTACAACTGTAAGACCTGTACTGTAAGATTATGAGATGTAAAGTGAGATCTAAAAAAATAAAAAGACTTAAGTGTCTTTTAATTATTCCCAGATATAACTCAATAGTTCAATAGTCAACAGTGACCAGTCTTTTAATGAGAGAAATCGAAGATCTTGACCATATATATGATAAAGCACAGAAGTTTTTTTGGTCAAAGTAAAGGTGAACTTTTATTCATAGCAACATTTCGTCCGATCAACACACTTCATCAGGCAAAGAAGGTTACAACTACAATTTAAATAAGAAGACACCAAGAAGTTACCCAGGTAGCACACATAGTAAAAAAACGTTTATTTTTGATGAAAAGGGAAACGTTTTTTTTCGAAACGTTTTTTTAATGTTCATTTTACGTTTCCCAAATTAATAAAATTGCAGTTATCCTATCAAATTTTAATTACAAGTTTATTGTTTTGCATATACTATGTAATTAACGCAAAACAATGTAGCAAATCCAATAAATGAAGAATGGTTTTTTGTTAAATGTTAATAAAACGTTTTTTTTTTGGTGATTAGGGTTAGAGAGTTTTCCGCAAAGGTTATATAAATGTTAATAAAACGTTTACTTTTGAACGAATTTTACAAATATTTTAAAAACAATTTATTTTGAATCCAAGCATTATTATTACAATAATTGTAAACTTATTTTTCTATAAAACTTGTTGTTTTTTTGGTAAATTTGAAGATTTTGTGTAAATCTATGTTGCAACCCCTTTACCATCGTTTCACTGCAATGCACGAGGGTATGAAGAGCTCGCATGTGTACAATATGGTAAGGGATGTGGAAGTCCAGATTGATTTCGTTTTTTAATTTTTAGAATGCTATTATAAACGTTTTACGAGAATTAATGTTTTGGTAACGATGAATATTATGATTTGAATATTGCTAAACTATATTAATTTAACTAAATAAATAAGTTAGAAGAATGTATTCTGTGAATTGTAATGTTAATTACGATTTTTTTTCAAGTATACACCATATGACCGTGATGCACAGATTGGGTATACACCTAAAAGTTGAACAATGACGAAATCATGTTGCTATGGTAACACAAAATAAAACTTTAGAAATTCATGATTTTAGGGGGATGGCCTGGATACCATTAGTCATTTTCAATAATTGGGGTAACCAAAGCCATACTTGTCTTAATCAGGCCCTAATATCAAATGCCAAAAAAGTCTTATATTAGGCCCTAATAACCTAGGCCTAAATATTAAATCATTAGTAGGTCCAAAATACGTCATTTTTTGGTCAAAAGGACGTCATTAGTAGGTCCCAAAATTTGGTGTAATTTGGTTAATAAACGGTTAAAATACGGTTAAGAAATGGTTAAAATATGGTAAAAATGGTTTTTAAACTGGTTTAAAAAATTGTCCAAAACGCCAGACACTTTTTACGTTTAAAAAACGTTCATGAGAAACGTTTTTTTTCACCAAACAGCAAATGTGAAAAAAACGTTTTTTAACGTTTTTTACCAAACTTTGCTACCTGGGTAAGAGCATAGGAAGGGCGCTACAAGGTCCCAATGGTTTTAAAAAGAACTAACATTGCCATTTTTACAGAAATTGCAACTAAAAGAAGAAAGCAAGTGTTACAATGCGACGATCAACAAGTAGGGTGGGTAAAAAATTTCATGAAATAGGTAAAAATGCAGAAGCAAACTTCAAGAGTTTCCCAGCAGTGGAAAAGACCTTAATTAACATGCATCAACAATGGCCACAATATCAACACAGTCCAGGATCCAGACCAAAGTAGTGGAAATCATCATTTGGATAAAACATTTTGTATGCCAAAGAATAGAAAGTAACAGGCAACAAAACGCCATATCACAATGATCTAAAGGTAAAAATATGGTACCTGCGACTTAAACTTAAAAGTAGGTTTAAAAATTAGGCTTACAATACAATAATTTTGGTCTGCTTTTGCTGTGTTTATGCCATTTATTGTGATTTTACTTTGTTTTTACCTCGTTTAAGTTTAAAGTCTTGTAATTTTAATCACAGGCTATTTGTATTGTAAGCCTAATTTTTAGAATTAATAAGAAGTTCCTAAGTATATAAGAGGAAGTTTTTATGGTTATATTTTAATCCCCATTGTATAGACTAATTAGAGGGATTCGAAACTCCAACATCCTCATCCATTAGGGTAAAAATATCTCAACGCAAATTATGAGGCTTAGGCTGATTGCTGGCGAATGCTAAACTTTAATTGGAAGATCGAGAGTGGTGTGCTACAATACTCACCAAACACAATAAAGGTCAAAGTTGTGCTATCTGCTGGAAAGGTCATGTGGTCAGGTTTCTTTAACAGGGAAGGCATTGTTTACATGGAATTTATGGCAAAAAGAACCACTACATATGAATGCACCATCGTATTATCAGATGCTAAAAACCTAAAAAATGCAATCAAAAACAAATGGCAGGGGTAACACCGACAATGCAACACCACACTCGAGTCATTAAGGATTTGCTGGCAAAGTTTATGTGGGAACTTTAGCGACGTCCACCATACAGCCCAGACTTATCCCCATGTGATTACCATATGTTTGGAATAATAAAAAATGACCTCAAAGGAACAAGGTTTTAAACCAATAATGAAGTAAAGAATGCAGTTATGATGTAGTTGAAAGATGCTGGAGCAAATTTTTACCACACAGGTATGAAAAAGTTGAATACACATTCAGATAAGTGTTTGCTAGTGTTGGGTGGCTATGAAGAAAAGTAAATGTGTATATAGTAAACAAAATAAAAATACAAATCAGAGTATGTATCTCTGATGCGTTTTTATAAAAAATAGTATAACTTATTTTTTATCTACCCTCAATTCATAACCTTTACAAAGTTTTCCATCAAATCAAGTTTGATGCGAAGCAGAGGATGTATTTTGTGTGCACTTTCTAATGTTCTCAACTTAATAAGAATTTCATGCTCGACTAATTCATTCATACTGAAACCAGCAGTTTTTGTATGTTCGATCGCAAAATGCAGATCAAAAATAGAAATCGATTAGTTTAGAGCAAAGTAATGTAGTAATGAACAAATTCTTGAAAGCACATTTGTAAATTGCTTCAGATGATTCAGAATTGCTTCAGATAGTATGGATGTGGTCAGATGTTAATGCATCAATTTCGAATTTTACATCATCCGGATGGAGTGGCCCTGTTAGGCTGGGATTTTTCTCGACGAACAGGATTGATTCCGCTTCCGCTTACTGAGATGTTTTGTTTCTAAGATAAGTTCGATGAAGTTTTTCCTTTTGTAAAGCAACGTAACGCGCCCGTTGGTGGTTCAGAATTTGTCAGGAAAAGCGCCCGGGATATCGGAATTTACAAAGATTCTGTAATATGTGAAGGAGAAAGTGAGTTAGAACACTCATTAGGAATATGCTATAGTGCAGATGTAGTCAGAGGAGGAAACAGCAATTAGATTGCGGGGACTACTGGTTCGGCTTTTGCAGGCAGTGACATTGTTGCCGTGTTATACATAATGGGTGATGTGCCGAATTATGGAGCAGACAAAAGAGGGTGATTTGGTATTTGTTGAAGCATTACCGTTAAAGAAAATGTCTGCGCGTGTGGTGCACGGAGTAATGTTAATTGATGATAAATGTTGTCTTCTTTTTCAGGTGGGGAATCTTACTGGTGAAGCATTAAATTTGGATGTGGGAATGCAGATCACTTCTATTTCTGCATTGAAGGCAGCCGAGGTGATGCTGTTAAATCTTCAGAGGATATTAATGAATGGGTAGAGAAACTCTCCGAGGTAGAGGTGTTGGACTCTGTGCTACAGATGGGGCTAACTTTATCAAAATCTCAACGGCGAGCATTACGTAGATTATTATTGGATTTTCGGGATACATTTTCTTTATCGGTTCAGTAGTTGGGATTAAGTAAATTACCTCCTCATAATATTGATACAGGAGATCATGCACCGACTTATATTCTGCCTCAACAGTCATCAGAAAAGGTTAGGGATATTGTTTGGCGAGAGCTTGCAGAGATGCAGCGACAGGGGGTGGTGGTCCCTAGTAAGAGCCAATATTCTAGTCCAATGGTCCTGGTAAAGAAGGATTGGTCTGTTCATTTTTGTATAGATTGTCTGAAATTAAATGTGAATACGGTGGTGGATAGCTCTCCGTTCCCACGCATTGATGATGCTTTGGATGCCATGAACAGGTCGATCTGGTTTGCGACCCTAGACATGATGTCAGGATACTGACAGGTGCCCATGGGGAAACGAGACCAGGAAAAGACAGCCTTCTCATGTTCGAAGGGGCATTTCGAATTGGTTCGGATGCCCTTTAAGTTGTGTAACACACCAGCTACAATGCAAAGGGGTATATAAATTTTTTTGCTTTTGAAGTGGGAGGCGTGCCTAATCTATTTCGATGATATTATTGTGTTTGCACCTAGTTTTGGAATGTTTTTGGATCAGTTGAGGGCCGTGCTAGAGGTGTAAGCTTACCATAATATAAAACTGAAACCTTTAAAATTTTTCTTTGGTTTCGAGCAAGTGAAATATTTGGGATATGTGGTCAGTGCGAAAGGTGTGGCCACTGATCCCGAATAAATTAGGGCAGTACGTGACTTCCCTAGGCCCGGGACTAGAAAGGACGTAAATTTTTTTTAGGATCTTGTTGGTATTATAGACAATTTATTAAGGATTTTGCAAGGGTAGCTAGGCCTTTAAAAAATTTAACCCGGGAGATGGTTCCATTTGCTTGGACGGAGCTGTGTGAGATAGCATTTTAAGTGTTAAAGGAGGCTTTATGTACAGCTCCTGTATTGGCCATGTTTGACCCAAAAGCACCGTTGAGCCTATATACAGATGCATCACGAACGGGGTATTAGGCCAAACCAGCAGGTTTTTGGTTTATGCAAGTCTGTCCTTGTGGCCAGCAGAGACTAGATATACTGTGACGGAACTGAAGGCACTAGCAATAGTGTGGGCAGCAGTGAAATTTCGTCATTATCTGTTTTTAAATAAGGTGACAATTTGGACTGATCATCATGCTTTGTGTTATCTAAGGTCACTTAAGAATCACTCTAATCGACTGGGGAGATGGGCAGCAAAGATGAAGGAGTTTACATATGAAGTTGCTTATAAGAAGGGAGAACTCCATGTTGATGTGGATTGCCTGAGTAGATACCCAGTTATGGAATAGCAATAAGGCCAAGGAGTGGATTATGATGCATATATGCAATAAAACAGAAGCGGAATCCTAATATGGAAGTATTGCTTAATAAGGCATTAGGGAGAGGGGTTTCAACTAAGGGGTATCTTGTGTTAGGAAATAACCAGCATTCTATAATTTGTCAGATCAGCCTAGATTGTTGTTAATGGTCCCTGAACATTTGAAGGAGAGGGTGATTAGAGAATGTCATGATCACCCATTGGCTGGACATTTTGGTATTTCAAAAACGTTATCACTTATGTTATGTGCTTATTATTAGCCCCAAATGAAGGTGGCAGTGGTAAAATTTGTAGCATCATGCAAACAGTGTCAGAAGAATAAGATTCCAAGGATGTTTTCCAAGGATTATTAGAGCCCATTGAAGTGGGGGGCCAGTGAAAAAATGGGGTTTTGAATTTGCCGAACCGTTTCCCCTGTAATGACCCCTGAGGTCAGTGGCAAGGGGGCCGGAATGATGACCTTAGACAGGGTCGGCCGGTGCACGATGTGTGAAATGTGACCTTCAAGGTTGCCCCAAGCTGACCAGCATACCGGGGAAGGTTTGCTGCGAAGTTTGGGGTAACAGGGAAGGCAGTCCGGGTTCAGAAGCTGACCAAAGCGGTCAGCTTGAAAGGTGTGCGCTTGAGCTCGGGCTCGGAGTTGGAAGATGTATTTTCGGGGCTGCAAAATTGTAGCTGGCGGGATTTTGTTATGTTTTTCCTTAGTTATCGCTGTCGTTGGAAATAAACAGTTACATTCTCACCCCATTCCCGGTTTTTTTTTGTCATTGCATCGATTTGGTTTTTTAGACATGTTACATGCTGGAGGTGCAGGGTAACGTGAGCTTCTATCGCTCCGTGCCCTGTGCAAGGACTCACAGATGTGGATTTTTCTTCCCCCATACATCGGTTTGCAGTGTGGCATGAGCCGCAAAAGCGAATATGGAACACATGTCTATTTCTTTTTTTGCTGATGACATCCTGCTCCTAGCCCTTATTTAGCATGCTCTGTGAGGCGCTATCACCACCCTTTATAAATATATGTAGCTCAACTCCCATAAACTAAACACTTCCAAATCAGTAATAATCATATTCAGTCATAGGCATCAACAATCACCAGACAAAGCATTATATTGAGGTGGGATCTTGCTTGAGGTGGATTCATGGACATACCTAGGCGTAAGATTGCATCACTTATGTTCCCCACTATGTAAAAAACAGCACACGACTAGTACCACTTCTTTATACCTGTGATAATCCTCTTATAGCAACTAAAGCACGCTCACCCTCCTCTGCCCCCATTACATTAGCAGAACTAATATTCTTTATGTAATCTAACATCAAAAATAAACTTTACTAATTTTCAGTGTCGCCAGCATCCTGGCCACGCCCAAAAACTGGCACCTTTGCTTTAATTTTTTATAAAAATGCTAATTTTATTGTGTAAACAATGAGACGAGCTGAGACCCATAGTGTCATTAAATAACCCTTCTACAACATTGAAGGTATTGTTAGCCATCATGAGAATAAAAACGCCAGGATGATAGCTGAAAGTCTAACTAAGTCACTGATCCATACAGAATATTAGAGTAAGGTATCAAAATGCCTATCCAAACTTTAGTAAAAAAAAAGGAAAAGTCAAACAAAAAATGTACTTATATGGATAAAAAGTGGATTCTGTTTCAAATTACTAAATTCACCCGCTCATCAAAAGCAAAATTAGAAAAAAATCAAACAGGATCAATCCAATCATATAGGATCAATCCCCTTACAATTTTTAAAGATACTACACTTCTAACAGAAATGGAAGCAAAGGGTTGAAACCCTTTGCTTGTTGTATCCGGTTGTAATTATTGAAGCAGAATCAAACTGGTCAGAACATAACCTCAGGTGTACCTCAAGGTAGCATCCTCGGCCCTTTACTTTTTCTCTTATTCGTAAACGACCTACTAAAGTAGCTGTCAAGTAATTCAAAAGTTTTTCTTGATGATTTCAATGTAGGTGATGAAGTGGATAAAGGCACAAGTTTCACCCCCAAACTCCGAAGAGATCTCGTCGTACTAGCTTCCTAGTGCAATAAACGGGAGTTGAAATTAAATAAGGGGAAAAGCATAATTGAGCATTTTTTGTGTAAATGGAAACTTGCAAACTTAAGCACTCTCTGGATGGTGTTCAACTTGCTGTCAAATATTTGGAGGTTCATATTACCAAGACCTTTCTAAAAATCACCATTTCAAAAAAAATTGTTGGTGCAACGAACCAACTGCTTAAATTCACCCAACACATAATTCAAGAATGCAGAAAATGTGAAGGAAGCTGGCTACACAACTCTGGTTTGCCCTATGCTGGAATATTGTGCTCCTGTTTGAAACCCTGAGAGGATAGTTTATATTCAGGATATAGAGATGGTTCAGCATATAGCAGCCAGATTTGTTAAGGGCAGTTATCAGCATATTGCGAGTGTGACAGAAATGCACCACTCTTTAAATTAGGACCAGTTGAAGTCAAGAAGTGGAAAATTATCTATAAAGGAATTCACCGCAGTGGAAGTCGGTGTAGGAAGGCAGTCTAAGTCAAATAAGCGAACAAAATACATTTAAGTGCTAGAATATTACACATCGTTTTAAAGCAATTAAGAATGCAAAAGGAATTCAAGCATAAGAAAATTTCGCCCTGGTCAAAATATTGACAGCAAAAAATAGCAGGGAACATTGACAAAGGACGATTTATCCATAATAATGCAATGTGATAGTATAATGAGAGTACGTCACCATGTAGACTTTGATTATCAATAGAGAGGTAGCAAAGATACAGTTCAAAACTCACAATACGCGTTGAAGGCAACAGGGATCACTGTTTTACTCTATTAGACAGAGTCCAATGCTATAGTGGATAACCAAAGTGTCCAAAGATTTGGACAGGTGATGGGCATGAGAATGTGTGCAAATATTAGTGGTTAATACCCCAGTCCTCTGGTGCTTCCAATCTGTTGATCAGCCGAAGTTATAAATATCTTGGCATTTAATGTAAATAAATTTGATGGCGAAGGAGACTTCCGAATTCCGAAAGAAGATTTCGTTTACCAAGTTTATAAGGTCCCGAGTTAGGCAGGTCCAATGAGTCGCAGCGTCCCTTCACACGCAAAAGAGCCAGGCAAGGATAGTAGACTCGATTTATTTAACTTAACCCTAAAATTACCATGGAGTCCATATAAACTCTAAAAAACATTTTAAAATCATTGTATTTAATAAAGTTTTTAGACAATTTTTTCAAATCGGATTCAAAATTGTTAGGATGCTTATCGTTTCTTACCGTAGGGTCAGCATATACCCTTAAATATTCAGTATATATTTTAAGTCAAAAAGATTTTGATGTTGTTTTACTATATAGGAATAAACCAATAAATTGTAATGTGCTAGCTACAAATGTAAATAAATAAACTTATGCATACTCTATTACCAACACAAATTTTCATAGACATGATGCAACTAACTGATTTGAATTCCATCATATGATTCTCTAAACAAAAAGCCAAACATAATACCAAATAATGGCTGTAAAAATGAAAGAAGGGATACTGTTGATCAGATACTGCATTGCTATTTATTCAAGCATAAAACCAGGGCCAAATATATCTTCACATTTGGGGGATATGGTCCTCGTTTTTACCTTAGAAAAATGTATTTTTACCACAGAAAAATCAATTAGACAATTGCACTTTTATTGCAAAAGTGCAATTTCTTTTGATATTTTGCAGATTCGGATTAAAATTTGTTGATATTCTGGGATTTTATGGAGGAAGAGAGATCTATTCCTATGGTCCCTACATATATACGGCCTTGCATAAAACGAACAGATGCCCAATTGCCATATTTTCAAACATGTAGGATGTTTACTGCCTAAGTAAATTTGTCCTCTGGATGCATCCTAACTATAAGCAATGCAAGTCACACAAATGCTGTTTGTTTTTGCTTCAGTTTGCAGATGAGCTTTCAGCTTTAACGTAAAGTTTTGTTTTTGTTTGTTGTTCCAAATAAAGGAAGATTTTACATTTTCCCAATTTCATTGCATTTGCAGAAGCTGAAAAAGTTTATTAGTTTTTATCATTAAACATTTTTTGTTCAACTTGCGACCAGTAATTTTTAACATAATTATTCTGTAATCGATCAGGAGTCAAATATAACCTAAATGAATGCAAATATGTCTTTATGTTGACGTGCTTTTGTAGAATGTTTGATAATATTGTCTAAGATCATTAATTTTGCACATTTTAGTGATGAGGTAAGAAACGCACTATAAAAATCCTGGTAGTTTAAGGGTTTACAACTCAAATGGAAAATATACAAAAAACTGCCTGGATCCTAACAAGACTTTAAAGCATGATCAAAAAAACATTGAGCACGAGCGTACGCGTATGCGTTTCTCCTGACTCGAGCTTCCCAGCAAATCTTGCATTAGCCTTGCTGACAAGCACTGGGCAACAGAAAGGGCCCTTTTCGCATACCGCGCACATTTTGCTTGTATGCCAGTTTGCATACAGCTCGCATACTAACACTGGCCAGGCCTGCCTCAAGACATTCCTTTTTGAACCTAACCACAGAATTCATCAAATACCCTCCTAAAGCATGTCCACTCCAGAAGACATTACAAACCATCCAACAATTACTGGACCCCATTGCATTCTTCAAGTATGCTACCCTTGAAGAATCTGCCTTATATGCTTTCCAATTCAAATTTGCCGCCTCATTATGGCGCTTATGAGCTGCACGCATTTTAGCCCTATCCCTAATGTTTCTGTATAATCGGGCACTTTTGGGTGTCTGTAGTTTTAATTGACGTGATATATGGCCCTAATCACGTTCTAGTTTATCATTGTGCAAATTATTTGGGTTGACTTGTACTTTGTGGCTGTGGTTAATTTGTAAGGCTTCCTGCAACGTTTGTAAGTGTGCTGAAAAGGCTTTTTGTTGCTTGTATTTTTGCATTATTTTTGCGCAGTATTATGCATGTCCTTTGGAATAGCTTCACATTTTCGAGTGTCACCTTTCAGTGACATTCAATTATTATCCAAAACCTGCTTTAGTGTTAAATGCTAAATTTAAAGCGTTATTGAAAGTTTTTCCTTACTCTTGCATGGGTGTGTCTGATTATCACTGCAATGTTTCACGTGCTTCAGTAGATCTTGCTGTTTTCCGGGAATTATGCAGTTCTATGGATCATTAAACTAGCGGGTAATATTGGATTATCCTGCCCATTTCCATGTCTGAATTACTGTTTTATAAATCATATGCCTAGAAGTCTAATCTGTTGTAACGAACTCTTTCTAGTCAATCTTGTCAGCCCCCCTTGTAATACCGGTTTTTGCCAAACCAATAGAATTTTACACTAACTGTTAATTTTAATCCTATGAAAAGGCAACATATGTATATATAATAAAAATTATATGAGTGAGGTGTTGTTGTGCGCCCTAATGTTGTTTTCTTAATTTACTGTATCCCACTTTGTATTTTTAAACGTTTTTTCCAACCTGATGAAGTTTTTTGGAAGGACGAAACATTGTCGTTAATTAAAGCTGTTTACACCTTTACGCTGACTAAAATACTCAATCCTTAAACCAACTACAAATTAAAATCACAAACAACCCCCCTAAATAAAAAATTTATAAACCCTAAAAAAACATATTTTTAAAGAACAATTTTTTTACTTTAACACCATTTCCCCTTTTCAGGTTAGTCCCTCTGGGGTTGGCCCGAGTTACTTTACACACATGCTCTAAAAAGACACTTTCTTTAAGGTGCAATCTTGGGCGCTCTCAACATCACTGTCTGTCGACAGTGGAATTAAGTGCCTGCTGTGGTACGACCTCCATCTCTTATGGGAAGACGCATTCCTAAACGATTTTGTTTATCTCAGGCTGGATTTCCACAATGCAGACTCCCATTGGCCTATGGTCCACCACTTAAAAATGCCCGGATGGTTCTCTAAAATCCACAGACACCACTTCATCCACCAATTCCCTGTCTTAATCTTTAGATTCAGCCGACTGGGTGTTGTGGTCATTCCGCTGCTATCTCGATACATACATCCAAATGCATCTTATGCACCTACATTGTCCAGGGCCTCCAAGCGGTTATTGTCCCATCTGGTATTGCTGACATGCTTGTTCGTCTACATCTATGGCGCCAAATCCAATAGTGTGCCCAACCAGATCAAATCCAACACCTAACTTTGATGTGGTGACAGTCCACCGCAGAGTGCGATCCGAAATTGAGACCATTATGGTTATTGCTGAAGGTGGTTGCGTGACACTTTAAAAACACTAGTGAACAGCAAATGCACATGCATCATTTGTCAGCTATAACAGCTCCAAAACCACAACAACCCATAACAGTCAAACATTCTTCTACCATCCATAATCTACACAAGCGCAACTTCAATGATTTATTCTCTGAAAAAACGAAAACAAACTTGCCCGAAAACTTTCCACTTACCGGCGGCAATGCCAGAGGGAAGGAGGAGAAGGGAGCAGAACAACATCACGCCTCAAGAAGCGGAACCTGCAGCGTCTGAGAGAGTCCGTTTCACACTAAAAACCAGCTGAGGTCACCTTTAAACCATATTTAGAAAATCTACACACTGCACGGTCAAAACCCGATGCTGACGTCTTGGTTAGAAGCGTAATATTTTTCACATGCATAAATGAAACCAAGGGCGTAGATCTTCGAGTGTCCCTAAGGGCATAATTTGTCTTGAAAATGTATTCAACAATTTGATATGGGTTATGATGCAGGGCATTGAACTTTTCTTGGCCTAAACAGGCTAGGGCCAAATCGCGAAGCAACACCTAATTCCCTATCAAAAAAATCCGCCACTCAATGTTGTTTGTCAAAATGCAACTTTTGTCCCCGCTGGAACCCCTCCTAGAGGGTTCTCGCTGCCTGTGCTTACGCTCTGTACAGAAATCCTTGGAGGCATTATTGGCGGCTGCCCTAGCCAGTTTAAAACTGGTAACTGCGGCAAAAACCCATGCATAAGTTCAATGGTAATGCCTGCAAGGAAGCCTGCATCGCAAAATTATAGGCAGCTACCGCCTATGCTAATGCTTTAAGCTACCTCCTCTTACATACTGCCTGGGCGCCGATGCCTACACTGTCGTCAATAGGATCTGTATTGTTAGCTCTGCCAACCCATCTACCTGCTGATGATAGGATGTCGAAGCCTTGTAGCTAATCCCATGTTCTCGAAAAGACTCTGAGATCAACAAATCAAATCCTACTATATTCGAAATTAGTTTCCTGGGCACCCGAAACCTATCAAGCTATTGTAAAAAAAATCATTAAATTCCTGTTGCATTTACCTATCTAAACGAAGCTACTACATAAAATAGGGTATAATAATCTACTGCCACCAACTAATATGCGCAACGCCCTACTAATTGGGAAAAAGTTCAGCAAAATCAAATCCCCATTTATCTGCTGGCCCCAACAATAGCATAAGCTCCAATAGACCCTGAGGCAACGTCCTTGTGATCTTGCTCACCTGACATTGGCGCAAAGAGGAAACAAACTGTTCCACCACTGGGGCCAATAGGACCACTTAGAGCCAATAATACTCCCATGACAACAAGGAAAGCATCTTGGTTATACCAAAATGACCCGCTAAAGGGTGTTCCTGGCACTCCCTCATTACTTCTACCTGTAAGTGCTTGAATACACCTAAAAAAACCTGGGGTTTCAAAATGTTAAAAAATACAATGTCCTCCCTAAGATCACATATCCCTTGGGGCCCCGCTTGCTCCATCTCTTTCCCTCTCAACACTTAAAGAGAAGGATCCTGTGACTGTTCGTTGGCCATGTCCACCTGAATCTGCACCAAATAAATATATGCGCTCAATGCCTGGACTGGGTTTTTGCTCTACGCAGGGATAACGGCTCAAGCAATCCACTTTGACATGGAGTCCTCCTCGTATAAACCACCTCATATGTAAACTCCTCCATTTTCGCTGCCCATATACACAACTGGTTGATGGGGTTCTTAAGGGCCCTTAAGTAGCTTTACGCTTAAGGAACTGACTACCGAGTCAGATCAAATCAGGGCTTAGCTATTCTAGCAAAACCCTGTACAAACTGTCTATAATACCCACAAGTTATTATACCCACAAAGTTCTGCACTGCTAAAATCTTATTATCTTATTAGGGTCGGTAACTAATCCGTGTGCAGACACCACATGGCCCAGGTATTTAACCTGCTTAAACTCAAAGAAACAATTTAAAGGTTTCAATCAAAAATTACCTTAAATTAACACTTTCAAGACCACCCTCAGGTAATCCAAAAACAGCTTAAAGGTAGGCGTGAACAACAATTATATCATCCAAATATATCTGGCATAGCTCCCACATCAAATGCAAAAATATTCTAGTCCAAACCTCTCCGCATCGTTGCTGGAGCGTTACACAATCCGAAGGGCAATCGAGTAAAATCGAAATGCCCCTCGGAACATGAAAAAAGTTTTTTCCCAATCTCGCTCTCCCATAGGCACCTGCCAGTACCCTAACATTATGGCAAGGGTCGCAAACCAGGCTGACCCTTTCATTGCATCCAATGAGTCATCATTGCGCAGCAACGGATGGCTATCTACCAGTGTCCGCATTTAATTTCCAATAATCTACGCAAAAACATTTAAACCTATCCTTCTTTTTTACCAAAACCATCGAGCTAGAGTATTAGCTTTTACTGGGTACGACAACGCCCTGAGGTGGCATTTACCCTAATTTCTCTTACGATATCCCTAACCCCCTTTTTCTTGCACTGATAGTGAAAAGGTGCCTCGAAAACTTACCAATAATCTATGCAATGCCCTACGTTAAACTTTTGACAACGTAGGCCCCATCTGTATGACAGAATCTAACCCCTTCCCTTTGGAGCGACCTTCTACACGTCATTTGTTACACTCAGCTGCTTTAAATGACATCACATTGGGTGCCTCCAATGCAGAAATTGAAGCCACCTCTGTTTCCACATCCAAATTCAGTGCCTCTGCCATCAAGTTTCCAATCTGAAAAAGACGACCACGATCATCATCAATACACATCACCCCTCGTGATGCACGCTCAGACATTTCTTCTAAATGCAAAGCCTCAATAAGCAACAAATCACCCTTTTTCACTTGCTCTGGAATCCGACACATCACCAGTGAGGAAGAACTTTGCCATGTGCAAACTTATTCCTGTTAACCAGGCTCGCCCATAATCTGCGTTTTGACTAATTTTCACCCTAACTTTCACATTTTTATTGCACTACACCATGTCGTACCTTGTTAAATACCATGCTTACTTGTTATCCTGCCGCTCCCATTGATGTCCTTATATGTTCTAAACATGTTTGCAGCTTTATTTGTTCGCTATGTTCTACCTTGTTTACTACCATGCAACATTGTCCCCCACCGCTCCCATTGCTGTCCACATATTTCCCAAACACAATCACTATGTTTGCTCACTTATACATCTTTTTTATTAGCTCACTTCGTATAGCACATCAGTGTGGGCGTGTGTGCATGTGTGTACTGGACACTTCCTTAATATAAGCAAGTAGTACAGGGCACCCAGATAGGGAAAGTGGGTGGGGGTGGGCGTAGCCTAACCACCCACCGGAAGTGACGTCAAATCCAAAATGGCGTCCACCGGAAGTGCGCCAAATTCAAGATGGCGGCCGGAAATGAC